>JAEQBH010000263.1:600000-776281 GCA_016808115.1 Tetrastigma voinierianum | reverse complement strand
AAAACTATTAGGGTCTAATTCGAGGTGTTATAAGGCGTCACTGGGGACATGCCGTTGAATCATGTAGTCTACACACACGCGCCATGCCCTTTTTGGTACCACTTTACCATTGGCCGACCATTGGGATACTTCACCTCCTTATAAACTACATTATTTAGAAGATGGTCACTTTTGGTTGAATAGTATAATGTTGATTCGGTGGAGCTCACCTTGCTGCAGCAGCGTGGGGAGGACATTTAGTGCGTGAGAAGCCATAGTTGAGCTTATCGACCAAATCGGTGTCTTGGACGAATACATCAGGTTGTGTAGCGGTGCGGTGATAAGCGTGCTCTTTCTTCGTGGTGAGGAGGGCAGTATAGGTAAATTTCTACGGCAGAATCCAACTCCACTTCTTCCGGTAGAGGTCCACGACTGACAAGTCCTTTTCTTACATACGATTTGGGCGGCATGCGTAGATTGCTATCGTATAAGATTGTTAAGGGAGGCGTCGAATCGCACTTCCTTTACATTCGTGCGGGGTTAGTTGATGGCATTGTCACGCGTCAGGTTGGCTACTCCAAAAAGATGACATATTCGGTTCCGATAACTTACCATTTGGTGGTATGTTGACGAAACGACCTTCATGGAGTGCAGCCAAGTTTGGCCCACTATGGCATTATAAGGCCCCAAGTCTTTGACAATTGAGAACATAACCCGCTGAGTGACTGGCTCGGCTTTCATAGGGAGTGCGACATCTCCCAACGTGGTTGTAGTCGTCCCATTGAAGCCAAAGAGGATTCGCCCGGTTGAATTTAGCATGCCAGGAGAAAGTTTCATCTTTATAAAGGCTGGGAGTTGTAGCAAGTCTGCTTGCTACTTAGATCCACCGCTACCTGTACGTAAACCATTAATACAAAGGGTGAGTACGGTGCATCATAATGGTCTGATGACCTGCTCGGGTTAATTGGAGCACAGGATATGGGGCCATATATGGGCCATGCTTCCTGGCCTCTTTCTGTATGGACGACATTCACCTTAGCCTTAACCGTGGCCGTCCTGACGAGTTTCTTTTGCTGGCGCTTTGATTAATATCGATCATCCTCCGGTCGCCCAATATATAGTTTATGGTCGACTAGGTTCCGGTTGGATGCTTTGGGCTAGGTAGCTTTGCTGGTAGGTACGCCCCGGAGCTACGCCCTGTTTTGCATCACGAGGTATCTTGGTGTCACGCCTTATGGCTTTTCTCTTGGGAACTTCATACTCCAACATCGGTCGGTCTCGTGTCCATGGTCCATGTGATAATCACATCGCAAGGATTTGTTTCTCTAAGCGAGGTCTGCTTGGATAGGCACAGGCCATTTGAAATCTGGTAGGTCGCGAATAAGGGGCAATAGTCTTTCATATGAGATGTTACCGGAGTGGCTTGCGGGGGCTCTCTTGCTTTTGAGGCTGATCTGAGGTGGCTTTTTAGTCTCAGATTCGGGCCTTTGTTGGGCTCAGTGGATTACTTTCCCATGACTTATCTTTCTCGGCCCAGGTGGTTTATAGTCATTCTGATTTGAGTTATTGCTTGGATATTTTCTTCCAAGTGGAGGTACATGCGTTTGCGCATGATTCTTGGGTCGTTGGTGGGTGCAGAGATGGCGGTGGAAAAGGGTGTCGGTAGCTTCTCCCGGGATTACGAAGGATCGGGTCCATCTTTGTAAATTCTATCATTGAATGACACGCCCGAGCCTCTCGTAAAATCCCGTATGGACTCGTCTTCATGCTTCAGAATTGTCTGCAAGGAACTAATGTTTCTTTTATGGCGTGCTGAGCACAGGTGTTGTGAGATAAACGCTCTCCAAAGTTCATTGAATGGTGTTTATTGAGCTCCGAGGGAGCTTGTGAAACCAGGCTAGCGTAGGGCCGCGCAGGCTATCCAGGAAAACTTTACATAATAGGAGGTCATTACTAGCATTCAAAGTCATTGTTTGGTTAGAATGGAGCATGTGATCATAGGGGTCAACTGAACTATCAAACATAGTAAAAGTTGGAATGACAAACCCGTGGGGCGGCTCATAGTAGAGGATGTGTCGCCTTAGGGGGGAGGAGAGCATGTCATCGGGACTTCGAATCATTGCTACAGGCAGCATGTAAGGTGTGGGCGTTGTACCGAAGGTGGGATACACTTCTGCGTGATCGTATTGTGGCCTTGGCAGGCTTTTTGATGGGGTGTCAAGCGAGATGTCTACTTAATTGGGACTCTTGACCTTTTCTTTCTCGGCGACACACGTACATGTTTCTCATTCATATGCCTGATTTACGTAATAATAATAAAAAAATTCTTGCGTATCCATTATACATACCCATAGTGGTATTCATGTTCCACTCTGCAGAGTCCCATTACTTCTCAATAAACAAGCTTATACCTATTCAAAATACGGTGCGGAGCGTGCGGTGGCACCTATCTACGAGTTGGCACCTTTCTGCGATGTGGGATGTCACGTCTTCTTATGTACCTACAGTTAAAGCCAGGTGCTAAGCTTTACGGCAGTGGGAAACATATCGAGGGGCGACCAATAACTATGATCGTCTCAGTAAATACACTTATCTTATCATTTCATATAACATACACTTCAATCATGTGACGTTTGACATATAATAGTTTCATATCATTTATTTCTTATTCTAGTACTTATCATTTTGATCTATTCTCTTTCTAATGGTTCATATTACATATCTGTCTGTGTATGTCATATTCGTATGCATATATTACTTTCATGGTTATATATACTATATCGATTGTTATGTTATTTTAAGTATCTTGTTATCATATCTTTGTATTCATGTCTTTGTTCATGTACTATTTTCATATATTGTTTTCTGTTATACTTTTCATATTACTTTCCCTTTCATGTGCATACTTGTTCATATACTTTTCATGTCTTGTACTGTACTTTCCATACTCTTTGTATTCATAACTAACTTTTTGAATCATTTTACATTCTTATACATTTTATATATCATGTCGAGATCGTATAATCTCATGTTCACAGAGCTTATCATCACATAAGCGATCTTGTCTTCTCAAATCATATAATATCTTTTCACATGTCATATCTGGAATCATTTGTTTTTTTATGTTTCAATATGCATAAACAAAGTGGATAAAGGAAACTATAAGGGCCCCAGGCGTTGTACTCCTTTGTGCGAAAGCAGTGGTCTATAAGGGCTCGAAAACGTTGTTATCATTGTGCCGAGACAATGACCATCTATAAGGGCGAAAGGCTCTGTTATCATTATGCGAACCAATGACCATCTATAAGGGCGAGGCGGCCTTAATGACAACGGGGCAATGATCGGTATCGCTGCGAGACTTATTTTGCCCCAATAGAGTATGCGATCTATCCCTACGGGTTCTAAACGGACAATCCATTTTATTACATTTACATTTTATATCTCATCTATATGAATATTTATTGTTATCATGTATCTTGATGAGATATACACTATTATTTATTTTCGTGCAATACCTTCACATATTTCTTAGCTTCGTATTATTGTTCTCATATTTCTTTCTGCAATCTGATATATTCATATCTTTTTCTATCATTTAGAAGTTTTGTCTTACGTATCATATATGTAATCCTATCATATATCATAGATACATCTATGCACTCTTATATTCATATATTCATATATATATCTTTAATATTCATATCCTTTATATCATTTATGCATCATATCCTTTATGCGTTTCTATCATGATTTAGCTATTCATGTACTTTCAATATTTCTATCATGTATGCTTTTACTAATTCATGTGTTCCTATCATGTTCCATCTATTCGTTTATGTATGACAATCATATATTCATATCATATACTCTTATATTCATATCATGTGCTCTACTTGTAACATCTTATATCTTGTTAACTTATATCTTCATGTACTTTATCGGACTATCATATCTTATGACCTATACATATACATTCTTATACTTGTATGTTTTTCTTGTTCTTCTCGACATCACATCTCCAGTAGATGCGAAGCAGAACTCTTCCTTTGATACACATGGTACTTTTCTATCTATACTCCCTTTACATATCGAATCTACATATATTGATATTTCTTGTTCCTTATCCATCGCTTTCTTACCATGTATTCCAATTAACTTTAACAGCGATTAGTACACTCGGTACAACAATTCAATTTTTCAGACAAGATGTGGTACCAATGCCATTAAATATCATATGGTTAGATTCTGAGCTCGATGAGCTTTCATCGAATCAAGGAAGAAATACCCATAGCGGAGTCTGCGAATGAGTTATGCAAATTGCAAGCCATGAAGAAAATCAGCAACTTCACGGCACTGCTGACGACAGTAGCTACTGTCTTTTGTCATTTTCAGGTGTATTATAAGATCAATATTGTATCATTTATATGGATGGATACAGACTGAAGAGAACTTCGTAGAGTTGAGAACACCCAATGAGTCTAACGAAGGAGTTATCGCAATTGCAAGCCGTACCAGAAGAAAATCAGCAACTGCGGCACTGCGATGCGACAGCAGCTCTTGTCTTTTGTCATTTTCAGGTGTATTATAAGCTCAATATTGTATTAAGCTATATGTGGATGGATTCTGGAGCTGAGGGCTTCATAGGGTTGAACCGCGAGCAAAGTCTAACGAAGGAGTTGTCATAGTGCAAACCCGTGAAGAAAATCAGCAGCCTTTACGACACCTGCGGTATGGCAACAGCTACTGTCTTTTGTCATTTCAGGTGTATTATAAGCTCAATATTGTATCCAAGCTATATATTTATGGATTCTAGACTCAAGGGCTTTCCATAGAGAGTGGGGAAGAACACCCAATGGAGTCTAACGGAAGAGTTATGCAAGTTGCAAGCGGAATTGAAAATCAGCAACTTACCTTTGCAATAGCAGCAGCAGCTACCGTCTTTGTAATTTTCGGACTTATTATAAGCTCAATATTGTATCAAGCTATATATGGATAGATGCTAGACTCAAGGGCTTTCCATAGAGTCTAGAACACACCAACGGAATCTGCTTGAAAAGAGAGTTATGCAAGTTGCAAGCGTGAAGAAAATAAGCAACCCCACAGCACCTGAAAATAGCAGCAGCAGCTACTATCTTTGTCATTTTCCGGACTTATTATAAGCTCAATATTGTATCCAAGCTATATATGGATGGATTCTAGACTCAAAGGGCTTTCCATGAGAGTCATAACACCCCAGCGGAGTCTAACGAAGGAGTTATGCAAGTTGCAAGCCGTGAAGAAAATCGGCAACACGCTTTGCAATAGCGGCGAGCTCTTGTCTTTTGTCATTTTCGGACTTATTATAAGCTCAATATGGTATCAAACATGCCAAACACACAGCATAAAACCATCCTACAATCAATCCCCAAATCACCCCAAAAGTAGGAATAAACCAAACTTCCATATCCATCTGAGTCTGATCCATCCTCGAAGGGAAGGTGTACTCTGACTCAAATGTCGCACTCCTAACACACCTCAAGCCCTAGCTCGGGAGAATTTCATATAAAAGTCCACAAATTCACTCTTCGGTCCTAGGTAGTCATACTATCATATGTCTTTCAGAACTCATAACCTATCTTTGTCATTACGTGTTCATGACATATTGCTTTTACCCCATGTTCATGTTCATGTTTCATGCCTATTCCATATGGCATTTCGGATACTTATGCGGGATGATGCCTATTTATTCACATCATTCAAGTATTCTTGTCCCTCCATGAACCTATTTTGCCAAAAATTGGAATCATTCCAATTGGATCATCCAAACTAAAGTTATGGCATTTTCATGCCAAACTAGTCACTTTATCGATTTTACACTAGGGACAGTTTGTAATACTCATCTTTCCGAGGTCTTAACTCATACCTGACACTGGTTATTTGTATTAATTTGAAGCTGGAGTGCTAAGGGTTCTTCTCAAATTGGAATCACCGTCAGACACTAAAACTCGAGTTATGTCTAAACGGCCGATTTGCGCTATGATCAAAGCTGGCGAATTGCTTGAACATGGCCTGCTTTGATTAATTTTGGGCCCGTAGAGTCGGAATTCGAAGATATCTATTTCAGGGTGGTTTAGTCTCTAGCAGTCCTGGCTTAACTAGCAGCAGATCCGCAAATCGGATGAAATGACCAGGATTATGGCGGAACTCTGACGGTCAAAACGAAAAACAGAACACTTCGCAGAATATGTGTTTTTCTTCCCTTTTTCCATATAGTTCCACTCAATACTCAATATACACATCAAAGCTCTATATTAAATGCTTGTGGTAGTGGTTTAAATTCAACATCTTGCAATACTGGGTAAAGTCAAGAACCCATACGAAGTCCACCCGTTCTTATCTGAAAACATAGAATTAGGGGATTCCATGCTTATATTAACCAAGCTAGAGTTTTCAACTCAATTTCATTTCAAACACAGAGTTAGGATCAATTCCAAGCTAAAACCTAGGTTTAGAACCCATAAAAATCTCTACCAAAGTCCAATTTACACATGATTCCATATTCAAAGTCAAAACTCATAGAAATCCTTACAAAACCATAGAATTCATACCTTTCTTCTTGGCTTCTCCTTCTTCTTCCTCTTCTTCTCTCTTCTTCCCTTTGGCCTTCACGGTTTGCTCTCTTTGGAGACCCAAAATATGAGATATTTTGTTGTCTCAAGCTCTTTTTATACTTAATCTTCTAGTTGTGCACACTAGGTCCTCGACTTTCTATTTATTGCACTATACTTTATGTTATTTCACTTTGACTCTCGTCTTATCAACTTATGACTTTTTGTGCTCCTTTTTGACAAATTACAATTTGTCATATGTCTTATGCAATTTCGGGTTTCTTAATTTCCATGTTTCACATTTAAATTACGAAAAATTCAATTATGCCTAAAAATACCACAAACATGTCGAATAGAGGAATTTATATTTCGGGCGTTACGAGACGTCGTGCAGGTGGGTAATACATCTTGCGTTTTCAGGCGCAGAGTTTAGCTGGCTCTACCCTCGACTTGTTTCTCTCCCTGCCTAGCAAAGTAGGTCGTTATTTGTATTGCTGATTGCGAGGCGATGCTAGATTTCTGTACGATCACAGCTCATTGTTTTTATCGGGAAAGAGGGTTTGGTGAGCCACAGAGGGATAACTCGTCATCATTGAAATTTGTCTGCATCGTCAAGGATAATGGGCTTCTTTCCCTTGTCGCGTACGGCCGAGTGCTTTGCTTGCCCACCATCTTACGCGTCTCCTTCGCCAAGGTCGTGTCTTTTCTCTACCTGGGCCCGAAGACGATCATTTTCATCCTGCGGGTTTCAGTGTGCTCTATGATTCATCATTGTCTTGCTTGATATCTTGCTTCTTCTCAGGTATCATGGCGCCCGATGCGGGGAATTGGGGTCTCGAGCGGCCGGATCAGGATTGCTCGACATTACAAGCGTCGGGCAGACCGGATGTGGGGAGGGGGTGTCAGTTATTGTGGTAGTGGAGGGATTGTTGTTAGAAAGTCGTTGGGTCAGCTCTTGCATGTCGTCGATGAGACATTTGTTCGATTCCCACGGATCGCGAGGTGTCGGTACCCTGGTTAACGTATTGGGGCACCAGCGGTATTGATATAAACCCTCACAGGGTTTCGTGGCGATGTCTTCGGTCGCCTCTCCAGATCTTAAGTCGAAAAGGATGGAGTGGAAGAAAAAGAAAGTACGACAATTGGGGTTGCATACCTTTCCCTTGTTGGGGAGTTCTTGTTTTATACTTGAATTTGTCTTTGATTTTAGGAAAGATAATATCATGATTTTGGTGATGAGATCTCTCTTTCCTTATCAGACGGTCTCTTGATTTTGGAAGGATAATCTCAAGATGTTGGAAATAAACTTTCTCCTTATCAAAGACCAATTCTTCCTTATTAAGGGTTATGTTTTTGAGGCGTATGGGGTTCGGATGTTGGGAGATCCGTAGATAAACAACATATGCGCAATTTCCTCCTTAACATATTTGTTTTTGCCTAACCACCCATATGCGGTAGGACGGTCGACTAGAGGACTCAGGACCCCATACGAGTTATAGGATTGTACCGTCTGGTCGGTTCCCGTGTGGTTTTGATGCAATGAGCTGCCTTGGGCCGCTTTGTGTGGCGGGTCAGGTAGTGGGCTTGCGCGTGCGCTAGGCCTATTGACTAGCAGGCCTGGGCCCAGAGGCCACGGTACTCACAACCCAGGTGATTACGGTTTGGTAATTCGGGCATTCTAGGTTCTTTCCCTTAGTTGAGAATCTCGTAGATATTCGAGTTGTGGTTCCTTGGAGCCCATATTTTTATTTGATCATATTGAACATAAAGTACAAGGAGGCCACTTGGACATTGAATTTTGTCTCGATCAGGTATATCTTCATGTCTCGGGCATCTCACTTTGCAGGGCTACCTTTTCGGAATGACTTTATGATAATTCCAATGACTTTTGGTCATTACATGGCAGTTGGAGCAGCTGTTAGTAGAGATGGTTCCTTTGTACTGGTTTCGGAGTTCATGGCCAATAGAATACAGAAGTTTTGGCTTAGAGGTCCTAAGGCTAATACATCAGAGCTCTTCATAACCTTTCAGGGCAGGCCTGATAACATTAAGACAACTACTAATAGCACTTTCAGGGTGGCGGTGAATATCAGAAATTCGCTTCTGGCAGTTGTGCCCACCGGACAAGAGATAGATGCCGATGGCAATGTTCTTAAAACAGTGAATTTTGAGGCAGAATACGGCTCTACTGTTATGATCAGTGAAGTCCAAGAGCATGTTTGTATGTTGAATCACGCAATCCCGGCTATGCAGGGGTTTATACTATGAACGTTTAGTGTCAAAAAATGAGAGCTAATCTATTGGAAAATAGAAACTACTACTAAAGAAGCAGTTTTGTATTTGGGGGCTTGTCAAGTTATAAAAAAAATGGCAGCTAAGAAGTAGAAGCAACTACTATCTCCTGTAGACCCCAACATGTCTGATCCATGTTTCTTGATGAGTGTAGTATTACAGTTTACTGGCTAGAGATCCATAAACAGGGCTCTTCTGAAGAGCATTAATAGTTTGTGATAACACTAAACCCTGCCCAGCATTTATGAAATAAAAGCTTTCATTGCCTTTTGCTAGTAAACACCAAGGCAATTATTGTTTCTGAAATCAAAGGAGACAGAAGGTTTTAGTGAATTTCATTGTGGATTTCAATTTGTTGGAGACAGTGTTTTGGGAAGCCTTTCTTGTAGGAGATGAAACAGGGAGGTGTCCATCAAAGCAGCAGTCTCCAGGGCTAAGAATTACTGGAGATGGAATGATTTTGGAGGCACAGGGCGGTATTAGTGAAGTAACAGTTTATGACTGGAAAAATGTATATAGGGTCTCCCTTCTAGCACTTTGTTGATGTTTATGCGTGGGTTTCAGAATCTCACCGAAAAAGAATGGAAAGGAAGAGCCAATGGGTAAGGCCAATTCTGGGCATCTTCCTCATTATGGAAGGATCTGCTGCTATCTTTATCATATCAGATATTAGCAAGTGCTGGTGTGTAGCATGATATTCATATTTTGGGTGGAAGAAACTAGAAAGTGATTCTTTCTAGTGTAGAATGGACATGAACATTAATTAGACAAGGCATATATTTAAAAACCACAGTTTGCCTTAAAGGCTGCGATTGTCAACACATACAAGAAATCCAACACAATATAAGATATACCCTTTCAGACAAGATAGATAAGGATTGGCAATGGATTTTTTCCATTCAAAAGCACCATTCCCCCCAGAAATGAGGCGTACAGTTAGAAGACTTACATGAAGGTTTGTTTCTTTTGAAAACATGGTGCCCATCAGAATCATTCGACCTATTGCAATGTTCTGGGTAGTGTTGGATAGGAAATGGAATATCAACTCACAACAACAACATAAACACCCAAAAAAACACAAAAACAAATCCCAAAAAAAGAACATGTGCTTTGGTCCAGTTGATAAAAATTTTAATGTCTGATAAATTAAATGTGTTCAGTTTTGCTCAACAAGGAGAAGAGAAGGACGAAACTTCACCAATGTTGCTGCAGCCGGCTTTAACTACTGAAGGTTGCAATTCCTCACCCCTCAGTTTATACATATAACTCCTTGTTCAGAGTTTCATCCAAATTTGATTTAATATCATTCAGTGCTCTCTGCCCCTTCCATCAGTTATACATATACTGATTTCAAGAACAAAGTTTGCAGGGCTGTTCACTATCAAAGGTAATAATAGCATTCATATCATAAATGCTACGCAGGATTTATTATTACCACAGCTATTAATGGGCTTTTATTATTATCATTATTATATAAAGGGGACCTCGTTTTTTGTACTAATTGAATTTCCATGATATCATACCTTGGGCTCAGAGTATAAGTACTACTATTGCATGTAGAGTGTCTTAGCAACTTAGGGCAGGAAAGTTGTCTAAGTGCTGCACTAGAACTTAGTGGAGATTTTAATTCCGTGACACTTAGCTTTTAAAAAACGATATGCCCATGGAGATCTTCATGAAACCCCCCAATACGGTTGCCATGATCTCCATTTTCAGACTAATATTGTTCTTCTCTATTCCTCATGCGGTTCTCACCTTATCATCCTTTACCAAGCTTCAATTGCCATTGAATGTCATTGGCCCTGACTCCCTCGCCTTTGACCAGCAAGGTGGAGGACCCTACACAGGTGTTTCCGATGGTAGAATTCTTAAATATGAAGGCTCCAGTTCTGGTTTCTGGGAATATGCCTACACTACATAAATTGGTATGCTTTCAATTGCAGTGTATTCATCATGAGATTGTTTGGTTTCCAAGATGATTAAGCTTGCTTGGTTACTGTTTTTAAAGACGGTTCTTGAAATAGAGAATACCATTTTGGTGTTCACGAAAACTGGTTTTGTTTTCTGAATTTTTTCAGGAAAGAAGAAAACCAAATGTGTTCTTGTTTTTCAAAACAAAAAATAGTTTTCAAAAACTATAATTTAACATGCCCTTACTTTCCCAACTAAACCATAATAAATTATTGAATGTCTCTATGAAGGACAGGTCCAAGGAAGTGTGTGAAGGCATAATAGAACCAAGTTTAGGACCAACCTGTGGAAGGCCTCTGGGATTGGGATTCAATTACCAGACCTGCGAGCTGTATATTGTTGATGCTGTTTCCGGGCTGGTGGTGGTTGGACCTGATGGAGGGCTTGCAACCCCACTAGCCACTTCTGCAGAAGGTGTACCTTTTGGCCTCCCAGATGCTTTGGACGCGACCAACTTACCGGAAAGGTTTATTTTACGGACGCAAGTTCAGTCTACGGGATAAGGTATAGATTTTACTAACACATATGTTAAGAATCACGATATTTATATTGAACCCCAAATCCTACAAGTTTGAACTTTTAGGAGAGTTGATCGTTTAATATGGTATGAGACCTTGGTTTTGTAGAGGAGTCGTAGTTTAAGCCACTCTCAACTATTTGAATGGTTGTTTCACATTAGTATTTTGAAAGACCATTGGTTTGTTTACCTCTGCATGCGGGTGTAAGTCGCGTGAGAGAGGATGTTAAACGTGATATTTATTTGTCATTTCGCGTAAGTGAGGTCATGCGTGAATGAGGGTTTTAAGAAGCATGATACTCGTATTGAACCAAAATCCTTTTTGCAGAGAAATCATACAGGCAGTTGGAAACAATGATGCTACTGGAAGGTTATTAGAATATGATCCCAGCACCAATCAAGTAACTGTATTGATGAAAGGGCTTTCTGGGGCAGTTGGGGCTGCAGTTAGTACAGATGGTTCCTTTGTACTGGTTACTGAGTTATTCGCCAATAGAACACAGAAGTTTTGGCTTAAAGGTCCAAAGGCTAATACATCAGAAATTTTAATCACCTTTCAGGGCAGGCCTGATAACATTAAGACAACTGCTAATGGCACTTTCTGGGTGGCAGTGAACACCGGAAAGTTTCTGCCGCCGACTTCACCCACCGGGCAAGAGATAGATGCTGATGGAAATGTTCTTAGAACAGTGAATTTTGAGGCAGAATACGGCTCTACTTTGATCAGTGAAGTTCAAGAACGTGGGGATGCATGTTTAAATTTGTATGTTGGATCACTCCTTGCCAGCTTTGTAGGGGTTTATACCCTAAACTGTTAGTTCCGGAAAAATGAGAGCTAATCCATTGGAAAATGGAAACTACTACTAAATAAGCAATTAATTAATGCAATCTTGTAATGGGGGCTTGTCAAGTTATAAAAGACGGTTCTTTAAAAAAAAAAAAAAAGTTGTAAGAAATGGTAGCTAAGAAGTAGAAGCAACTACTATCCTGTGACCGCAAAATGGTAGCCGTTTATGATGTATATATGGTCTCCCTTCTTGCACTTTGTTGATGTTTATGCATGGGCTTCAAAGTCTGACCAAAAATAAATGAAATGAAAAGAACTGATGGGGTAGGCCAAATTATGGGCATCTTCCTGATTGTGGAGGGATATGCTACTTGCTAGATTATTTTGTCAAATCAACCAATAATACATTGCGAAACTTTATTATGCAATGAAGCATGTCATTAATGATAGATAAAAAGAAAACATACCTGACATAGATCCGGAATTGTTAACTGTAATTAGTCTCTCAAATCTGTAAAGGATGAGATCTAAGAAAAGTTATGACTGATGATACCTCTTTCCTTTTCCCCCAAACATGTTCTACAAAACCCTTATCAAATTCTGAGGCTCTTTTTACTTATATATATAGAGCATAAGGGAATAATTATGTTTTGGTCCAATGGATTTACCAAAACAAGAAAGAAGATAGAACCATGGGCCCATAGCTAGTTAATATTAAATTATCTTATAAATGGTTCATAATTAACATCCACAATTACACAATTAAAATTGTAATATGATTATACTTAGTCCATAATTAATAAATTAATCCAACACTACTATCTTAATAAAATCGTATAACAATTTTAATATCTTATGAGCCTCAAAATAAGTTCTATTATCATATTAAGGGTGGAAGAAAGTGATTCTTCCAAGTGTAGAATGAACATGAACATGAACATTAGACAAGGGGTATATTTAGAAAGCACAGTTTGCCTTTAAGGTTACGATTGTCAATACATATAAAAGTCAGCACAATATAGGATATGCCTTTTAGACAAGGATAGATAAGGATGGGCAATGAATTTTTCCATTGAAAAGCACCCTTTCCCCTGGAAATGAGGCTTACAGTTAGACTTACACGAAGCAAGAATAATGTATTTCATTAATCACAAACAACCTATTTATATACAAGATAATCTCAAACTAAATAGAAAAGAAAATGAAGTTTCCTAACTCTACATGAATATATGTTTCATTTTCCCAATTAGTTTCTAATTCTACCATACTATAACACTCCCCCTCAAGTTGGAACATAGATGTTGATCATGTCTAACTTGTTACAAAAATAACTTACTTGATCCCCACTCAAAGGTTTTGTGAAAATATCTCTTAATTGTTCTTCAATCTTTATATATGCGGTAGAGATCAACCCCAACTAGATCTTCTCACGGACAAAATAACAATTTACGCAATATGTTTGGTTCGTTCGTGAAATACCGAGTTAGATGTTGTATTCATGCTAGCTTGGTTATCACACCAAAGCTTTGCTAGTACTGAAGTTTCGATGTCTACTTCCATCAATAATTGATGTATCTACATGATCTTGCATACATATTACTCCATGGCTCGATACTCTAACTCTGCACTAGACCGCGAGACAACATTTTTCTTCTTACTCTTCCATGAGACCAGATTTCCCCAACCAGACATATAATATCTACGAGAATTGAATCTCACAAATATTCCTTACTTAGATCCTGCTTGATCTACATCTAAAAAGTACTCAATTCTAATATGTCCATGCTTCTTATACAATATTCCATGGTCAGGAGCTTCTTTCAAGTAGCATAAGATATGCTCTACAACTACCAAATATTTACGACTATAGGAGATGACATATATTATTTCGGCTTACATAGAATAATTAATATCGGGCGAGTTGTGTAAGGCAATTCAATTTCCCGGCTTCGATCTTACATATCTCTCGGGATCTTCAATAGTTCTTCTCCCTTAGTGAGTTGTACATTCGAAGCCATAGAAGTACTACATGGTCTGGTGCCTAATTTCCCTATCTCAAATAACATGTCAAGTACATATTTCCGTTGAGATAACAAATTCCTTGCTTATTTCTCATGACTTCAACACCTAAGAAATACTTCAATATTTCTAAATCCTTTGTGTGAAACTAACTATGAAGAAATAATTAAAGAGATAATATGCCTTTGGAGTCACTCTCACTAATAACAATATCATCCACATACACTACCAATAGAATAATAACAGAACTGGAATTTTTATAGAAGATGGAGTGGTCAGACTTTACTCTTCTGCATGCTAAATGTCTCAACTGCTTGATTGAATTTGCCAAACCAAACACAGAGACTATGTTTCAAACCATACAAAAATTTTCGAAGACGACACACCTTCCCTATCGCCCCTTGAGCAACAAACCCCAGAGGTTGCTTCATGTAAACTTCTTCTTAAAGATCTCCATGTAGAAAGGCATTCCTAATATCAAGTTTATGCAAGTCTCAATCATAAGAAGCAACAAGAGAAATAAACGAATGAACATATGTCAGCTTACCTAGAGAAAAAGTATCAAAATAATCAACTTCATAAGTTTGAGCATAGCTCTGAGCAACAAGACGAGCCTTCGATCTAGCCACAAACCCATCCAGATTAAGCTTTATTGCAAACATCCAACGACAACCAATAGCCTTCTTGCCAGTAGGTAAAGACACCAAGTCCCATGTACCATTGTCATCTAAGGCCTGCATTTCATCCATCATAACACTACGCCAACTAGGGTGAGATAAAGTCTCACAAACAGTGTTAGGGAGAAAGATAGAATCAAGAGATGCAATAAAGAAACAAAAGGAAGATGACAAATGGTTATAGGAAACAAACGAAACGATTTGGTGACCCCACTGACGTTTACCTTTACGAAGAACGATCGAAAGATCATCATTCTAAACTGGATCTAATGACGAAGCAGTCGGTGTTGGACTAGAGACTGGAGGGTTTTGGCGCCGAGAATATACTTGAGTAATGGGAGGTTTAACAAGAACGGGAGTAGGGGTAGGAGTAGGAGTAGGTGAGTAAACAGTGTACACTAATAAATCATCATCCTCCCTTTGACTATTAACAATAGAAGAAAGGGAAAACGGGATAATCTCAAAAAATGTAACATCAATAGACACAAAGTATTGTTGAAGAGTAGGACAATAACATCAATACCCTTTTTGAACGCAAGAGTAACCTAGAAAAATGAGCTGTAAGGACTTTGGATCAAGTTTAGAGACTTGTGGACAGACATCCCAAATAAAACACGTGCATCCAAAAACATTGGGCTCGATAGGAAACAAAGGATTATTAGGAAACAATTGGTGATAAGAAGTTGCTCAGTTTAGAACTAATGATGAAATTCTATTAATCAAGAAGCAAGCAGTAGAGACTACATCAGCTCAAAAGTGTTTGGGAACATGCATTTTGAACAATAGGGCTCGTGCATTCTCAAGAAGATGTCTATTCTTTCTCTCAACTACCTCATTCTAAGAGGGTGTATTCACATAAGACGTTTGATGGAGAATCTCATGTTGTGTGTCATGTTTATCTGACTTGAGAAGAGTAGTGGTGGGAGTAGAAGTAGACTTTAATAATTTAGCATACTTCAATAATTCAGCATACTCATCTACTAAAAGCACAATTGAATGCTCTAAGGTATTACTTGCAGACGCAATGTGGGCAGATTGAAATCTTCAATTTCTATTTAGCAGCTTCCTACACTCCCGATGTGCATGTCCTGGCTTATGACAATAATAACATACCACCGCCACTGAGGGCAAACCCTGAGGCTCAATACTTGATCCACTACTCTTATTTTGCCACGTCACCAACTCATAGTTACTATTTTTACTTATCAATGCATTATTCATCTGAATAGATGTGAGGTCTCTGTACATAATAACCGGCTGAAAGTTTCCTATAGCGAGGAAATCTCAAGACTTGAGATAATCTAAGATTTGACCATATCAAATTTTGAAGGAAGACTGGCTATAAAACTCATAATTGTCATATGTTCTCTTTGAGTTTGCTAGACTTTGATATCAACACTAAAGGGTAGCAACATATTCAACTCCTCATAAGTTTTCTTGAATTCCATGAAGTGGACAGTAAGAGACCTGTCCTATTTTTCAAGTTAATGAAAAGCCTTGCACACCTTAAATATTCATGAGACATTCCCTTTCCCAGAATACAAAAACCACAAGTAATCGATTAATTCTTTAACAAATTCACAGTGATTAATTAAACTGATTACCTCATATCCAATGGAGTGCAGTCTATAGATAAGGGGCATGTCCTCCATCCCAGCATTCTTTGAATCATCAATTGGTGGGTCCTTATTGAGATAAGCATCCATACGAATGCTCCTTATATAGATGAGAATTGTTTTACTCCACTCCAAATAATTGAGACCATTCAGTTTGTGTTTCGTGATTTTGAACATCATCGAAACCATTTCCAACACTAAAGTAGGCTTTACATCATCCGACACCACAGCAGACTTCGAATCAGCTATATTACTCATTAGAACAACTAAGAAAGCACCCCTAGAGACAAGAAATGCAAAATTCCTCAAAGAAACCCTAAGTCTCGCAACGATGTTTCACTTAAAACACCAAAAATAGTTAGAGTTTGGCACCACAAACCAGATGGATGGACTCCCGAGGCCAAGACACACTCTTCTATAGTTCTCGGAGACTGACTGGAGAAGCCAAGCACTACCGCACTACTCCCACACACAGTGCGTGTGAAACAAACTTAAATCATAAGAGCGGCGCATGTGGCTCATGCACTGGGCTTCCGACCATCGAATTTGGTGGCAGTGGTCTGCAATGGCTAGTGCTCCTCCTTAGGTGGGCGATGTCACCCCACGTGCTCTCAAAATTGGTGTTTCAAAAAACACTCCCACGACTCTTCTCTATTCTTTTGAAAATCCCATAAAAATTTGTCTTTTCTAGAGCAAATTCAAAACTAAAACCATGTAATCAAAGATAATTGAAGGAAGGCTAATGTATTTCATTGACTACAAACAACCTATTTATATACAAGACAATCACATACCAAATAAGAAAGAATATGAAGTTTCCTAATTCTACATGAATACATGTTTCCTTTTCCCCAACTAGTTTTTAATTCTACAATACTATAGCACCTTTTGAAAACATGGTGCCTATCAGAAGCATTCGACCCATTGCAATGTCCTGGATAGTGTTGGATAGGGTCTATAATATCAACTCACTCAACAACAACAAAAACAAATTCTCAAATAAATGAACATGTGCGTAGGTCCAATTGATAAAAATTTTAGTGTCTGATGTGTTTAGTTTGTTCACAAGGAGGAAAGAATGAATAAACTTTACCAGTGTTTGCTGCAGCCGGCTTTAATTACTGAAGGATGCAATTCCTCGCGCCTCAGTTTATATATAGAACTCCCCGTTGAGAGTTTTCATCCAAATTTAATTTAATATCATTCAGTGCCCTCTGGCCCTTCCATCAGTTGTACAATAAATTAAAATCCAGAAAGAAATTTACTGAACCTTCAGTCTCGTGATTTCAAAAAACAAAAAGTGCAGCACTGTTCACTATCAAAGGCAATTATAATAGCATTCATTTTGAAAATGCTAGGCAGGGTTTCTTATTACCACAACTATTAATTCGGTTTTACTACTATTATCAATTTTATCATTAGTATAGAAAGGAAACCTCATTTTTCGTACTAATTGAATTTCCATGGAGATCTGTATGAGACCCACCACAACTGTTGCAATGATCTCCATTTTCATACTAATGTTCTTCTCTATTCCTCACTCGGTTCTCACCTCATCATCCTTTACCAAGCTTCAATTGCCACTCAATGTCATAGGCCCCGATTCCCTTGCCTTTGATCAGCAAGGTAGAGGACCCTACACAGGTGTCTCCGATGGTAGAGTTCTTAAATATGAAGGCCTACTTCTGGTTTCACAAATTTTGCCCACACTAGTCACTACACCAACTTGGTGTGCTTTCAAGATGAGAATGTTTGGTTTCCAAGAAAATTACTTTCCCAACTAAACCATAATAAATTATTGAAGTCTTGTTTGTTGGCTATGAAGTACAGGTCCAAGGCAGTATGTGACGACACAATAGACCAAAATTTAGGGCTTGTCTGTGGAAGGCCTCTGGGGTTGGGATTCAATTACCAGACCGGTGAGCTGTATATTGTTGATGCAGTTTCCGGGCTGTTGGTGGTTGGACCTGGTAGAGGGTTTGCAACCCCACTAGCCACTTCGGCAGAAGGTGTGCCTTTTGGCCTCCCTGATGCTTTGGACGTCGTCCAACTTACTGGAAAGGTTTATTTTACGGACACAGGATTCAGTGTGGCAGGATAGGTATAAGATTTTGCTTACACATATGTTAAGAAGCATGATACTCATACTAAATGCAAATCCTACAAGTTTAAACTTTTAGCAGAGTTAATCGTTTAATATGGTATCAAAGCTTGGTTTGATAAGAGGTTATGGATTCGTGCCACCTCTCTGAGATTTGAATATTTCTTTCTCATTTATGTATTTGAAAGTCTATAGCGGACTCCATTGCTTTGGTTTGTTTGCCTTTCCATATACAGGTATGGGGTTGTACGTGAGGGAGGATGTTAAAAAACATGATATTTGTTTTTCTCCATGCGCAGGTATGACCGGATGAGGCCTCGCATGAGGGGAGTATTAAAAAGCATGATACTCATATTAAACCCAAATTCTACAAGTTGAAGCGTTTAGAAGAGTTTAGTCAGTTAATAATATTCATGAATCCAAGCACCAATGGAGAGAAGACTAAATTAAAGTGGCATGTATCTTCCTTTTTGCAGAGAAATCATACAGGCAGTTGGAAACAATGATGCTACTGGAAGGTTATTAGAATATGATCCCAGGACCAATCAAGTAACTGTACTGATGAGAGGGCTTTCTGGGGCAGTTGGGGCTGCAGTTAGTGGAGATGGTTCCTTTGTACTGGTAACTGAGTTATTCGCCAATAGAACACAGAAGTTTTGGCTTAAAGGTCCAAAGGCTAATACATCAGAAGTTTTAATCACCTTTGAGGGCAGACCTGATAACATTAAGACAACTGCTAATGGCACTTTCTGGTTGGCAGTGAACACCGGAATGTTTCTGCTGCCGACTTCGCCCACCGGGCAAGGGATAGATGCCGATGGAAATGTTCTTAGAACAGTGAATTTTGAGGCAGAATACGGCTCTACTTTTATCATTGAAGTCCAAGAACGTGGGGATGCATGTTTAAATTTTGATGGGGGTATAGAATCGGGACTTGACTATCCCGTTCGCGACAGATAAACAATGGGGTCCTTACTTAGCCATGATAAGCCATAGCGAAGTACGAAACGAGGCGGCTTGTGGGCGAGAAACATGGATTTGGAAAATAGGGAGGCCATACTTTCGGCCAGTCAACTATATCGCCGATGCCGAGAAGATGGGAATATCGCAAGATATCACACTCGTCGATCAAGTCTTATTATAAATGGAAGAAAAGCGATAGAAGACCCGTCAGTTGGACCTTCACCAATAAAAGAAGGAGGATTATTCCAAATAAACTCGCTGACTAATCATTGCTAAATCTAAGTGTATGTGAGGAACCACACCCTCGATAGGAAGACCACAGGGTACCCAGATCAGCTGGATCGATATCCTCTGATCTGAGGCCGCTCCACCATTGAAAGGTACGCCAATACTAAGCAACCAGGACATTCTCTCTTTTTCCTCTCATAAAGTATCTGACTTAGGCATCGGAGCGACCCCGGGCGAAGCCCTCGCCGACCCCTTCTTCGCCGATTCTTCTTGCGAGGGCATACCCAGCATCGGGGCACATGGAGCCCGGCGTGCGATCCCCAACCCGGCCACTAGCGACCCGGCATCCTGCGGTTCCGGCCCGCAGCGATCTCGGTCCAACCGGCGACCCCTTGCGCTCGGCCAGTTCGGTTGAGCAATGACATCATCGGTTGGCGGCCGTGCGTAAGAAACGGCGGTTCAGCCATGCGCCTGCGCGATTCCTTAGTTCGCGATGGTATCAGCCAAAGGAACCTGGCGAGAGGTAACACTAATCCCACAGGGATCGCGGGATCCCGCGAGCGATATGAGCAGCCCGGGACCACGGGGCGGTGGAAGCGTCTGGTAATACAAAGCGAGTAGGCGCTTAAGCCTCGTCGACGGTGTGCGGTCGAAGAATTGGGCGGCTTACGAGGGCGGTCTGACATCCCAGCGGGGACCGCGGCAAGCCCGGAAGGCCGCCTCCTCCCGCGAACGGCAGTCGAGGCATTTCCGGGCATCGAGCGAGCGAGAGTCGGTCGGGCGGGCGTGGACCACCGTTGGCCCGGCGGGGAGAGCTGTATGCCCGGGAGGCGGAGTTCGTAGACGAAGCGCGAATCACCCTCGGTAGGCGAAGGAGCGGTCATGGGAGGCGAGAGGTTGAAAACCTTGATGAGCTCATCAGCGTGAAGGAAGTGGTAAAGGGACGAGCCCCAGATACTATGGATACCTTGGTGCGGCGAAAGCGGAATCTCCATAGCAGTAAGTCTTGCACTTTCCCGCTAGCGAAGTCCAGTCTGCCTCCGGGGTGAAACATTCGATGGAATCAAAGATCCGTCGATCCTTTCGATCTTCTAATCGGATGGGTGCATGGGTATCGATTTTTGTGCGTCACGGGGCTTTCGCCACCTATCGAAAGGGCGACTTTGGCTGGTTGATAGAATCCCCCTTCATCATCTGCGTCATTTAAAGAACTGGGCATTTGCGTTCGTCTCCCACTTCATCGAGACTGGGGCGTCTGAAGTGACTACCATCATTGACCATCAAGCAAAGGATCGCGGGAAAGTTTGAAATCCACATGTCTGAATTCAACGCCGAGTCCACGAAAATAGAGCGTGCCGACGAAAAATTGACATCCTGACTTTCATCAGCGGGGTTGGGCGTCTGATCAAAAGGACCTGTTCTATCTCGAAGAACCCTCGAGCTAGCATGGCCAGGGTCCTCGCCTTGAAGCGAAAAGTACATAAGCGGCGAGGAGGCCCTCATATCAAGAAGGAGAGCTCCTCGCCGCGAAAAAGGGACAACCGGACGGACGACGGGGCGGGCCCGAGTGAAGACTGACGGAGGAAATCCCGGGGCACGAAGCCGGGAGCGATCCTAAAGGAGAGAACTCGAGGAGGCCGTTTGGGCCCACCCTCAACCGAGTGAAGACCTTGCCGTCGCGGCGCTTCACTCGTATGACCTCGGTATCCGCAAGTCACCGCATGAGGTGCGAAACGACGGTCACGAGATGGCGGCTCGGATGAAATGTCGGATCCGCGACGAGGATAACACAGTAATGCGAGTTCCACGGGGACTATGGGCATCGCACGGACAGCGTATCTAGCCCCAGAAGAAATAGAATATTTACGGCGCGGATATCTTCGGCGTTTCATATCTCCGAGAGACAATTTCGAGAATCAAACCCAGTCGAGGCCCCGAAACTATGGCAGGCCAGGCTCAAATAGCGCCACCTCGAGACGGTATTCGGCACCGGCGGCCACGAGAGAAATCCATGTGATCTCGGGAGGATTTGCTGGGGGAGGAGAATCTAGTTCGGCTCGAAAAGCCCACCTACGCAGCATAAGATCAGCAGACATGGGGGAAATACAAGCAGTATCTAAGCTACCACGGATCGACACTACCATCACGTTCTCGACACGGTCACGGAAGGGTGCGGCACCCCCATGACGACGACTGGTAGTTCGGCGCGGTATGGCCAGCCTAGCGGTTCATCGGGTTTTAATTGATAATGGGAGTGTGACATCATCTTCGCGTCGTGCCGATAAAATGGGTATTGGAAGAGAAAAATTTGAACCCAGTGCGGCACACATCTGTGGCGGGGTTTACCCGGGAGAAGGAAGGTAATGCCAGTTGGGCTGGATTCAGCGATGCGTCTGGGAGAACCCCACATGACGGCGGCGGCCGACCAAGGTTCCTTATAGTGGGCGCCCGATCATTTATAATATCGCGCTAGGAAGACCGTCCCTCAGCCTTGACAAAAGCCATCCTCGGCATACCACGTGATAATCAAATTCCCAGCGATTGAATGGGGTCGGGACGGTCAGAGAGATCGGCGGAGTGGCCGAGGGAATGCTACACGACCTCCATGAAACCAAGGCGGTCGGCGTGAGTATAAGCGGCTTGACATGCGTGGCGAGGTACTCACCGGCGAACCCTGGAGGCGATTGATATCGCGGATGACTACCGGAACATCTCGCTTACATCGGATCGATTGGCGGAGAGACCTCAGCTCTCACTCGAGTTTACGAAACATAATAGAATGTTTTTGCGTAGAGCGGTCGGACATGGGGAATCGACCTGATGATCAACTCACCAGATTGAACACAGACCCACCGCTCGCCGTCAAGCAAAAGCGCCGGCTGCCGCACGAAGGCGAGCCGTGATGAGGAGGTCGGCAAGCTCCTCCTCGCAGGAGCGATAAGAGAGGTGGAATACCCTGAGTGGCTAGCTAACATTGTACTCGTCAAGAAAGCTAATGGCAAATGGCGACTGCGCATGGAAACTCAGCAACATAAGCAGCGTGCGAAGGGCTGACTTCCCCTCTGTAGAGTCGACCTCATCGTGGACGCCACGGCGGGCCACGAACTTCTCAGTTTTATGGATGCATTTTAGAGCTACAACCCGGATCGGCTATGGACCCAGATGACGGGGAAAGACTTAGTTCATCCGCGACCTGAGGACTGCGTTGTATCGAGATGTCTGGTTTGGGCTTAAAATGAGGAGCGATACGAGAGAGATTAGTGAATCGGATGTTCCAAAAGCGAATAGGAGCAATGATGGAGGTATACATCGACCGACATGCTCGTAAAGTCCACCGTCCGTCTCCCAGTCGCCCGTCTCTGCGGGCGTTCCGGATCACGAGGAATTATAACATGAACTGAACCCGGCCGAAATTGTGCCTTGATTGTGTCGGTAGGAAAAATTCTAGGTTTCATAGTTAACCAGAGGTGAAGCGATCGGACAAAATAAAAGTGATCGACATGCCCGGTAAGCGCCGGGAATAAGGAAGTCAGCGGTTGGCGGGAAGGATTGCGGCTTTAAGCGTTTCGTATCGAGCAAGTGATAATGCGATCTTTCTTCGAGTTGACCTTTGATAGGACGAAAAAAATGTGAGGAGGCATTCCCTTTGCGTTAGCGATGTGATTCTCCTCCCATCTGATAAGTCACATTGAAGAGACTCCTCACTTTGTACTTAGCGTATCGGACTTCTCGACCCCGGTCACCGTGCTCGTCGGAAATAAGGCGAGTCCCGATGCCCGAGTTTGTCTGCGGTCGGGCTCTGAGGGGCGAAGGAGGTACTAGGAATGGAAAAATTGATATTGGTGACTGCGGCTCGGAAGCTTCGGCCCTATTTCCGGGCTCACACCATAGAGATCCCAGTAGGAGATACTTGATGGGCGGTGTGCACAAACCCGGGGGTCTCAGGAAGGAGTGATGAAGTGGAGCCGTAGATTTAGCGAGTTCGACGTCGAATGCACGGGCCCAGCTGGCCCATAAAGGGACGAGGTCTGGCAGGCTTCGTCATGGAATTCGCCCGATAGAGGCTTCAGGAACCCACTCGTTCGAAGGCGACCTCCGTTGGAAACTCTCGTAGATGGAGCCTCCAAATGCACGGAAGAGCGGAGCGGACTATCTGACCTCACGCAGAAAGGGATAGACATTGAATATGCACTCGGGTTTGGGTTAGTACTTCAACCAACTGAAGCCAGGAGTCTGAGGCCATCATAGCGAGCCTCAAATCTCGCCCATTCATTAAATCGACCAACTAGAGGTCTACAGTGACTCCCAACTGGTGGTCAGACAAATCGAAGATACCCATATGGGGCCAAGAAGTCGGCGATGGTTCTATATCTCCAAAAGTCAGGTGATTTGCTAAAGAAATTTGTGTTGGATTCGGTCGAGCACGTCCACTAAGGCGAAGGAATTCTCGCGAGCCGCCTTGTGAAGTGGCTATGGCATTGCGGGAAGATCCTAAGCATGTCGGCGCTGTCGAATGCTTGGCGGAGACCCTCTGTCGTCCTCACGACATGGTGGTCGTGATTAGGATCAGATCACTTGAAATTTGGATGGATCCCATTTGGGATTATATTAATGACAGGAACCTGTAGGATGACCGAAAAGGCAGCTAAGATAAGAGTGAGACTTCGGGTTTACGACCAAGGAGCCTTTATAAACGAGGATTCTTCACACCTTTCTAAAATGCATCGCGGGAAGACATGAGTATGTGCTAGAGAGAAGAAGTACACGGGCGTATGCAGGGAATCATATGTCGGGCAGGCGTTAAGCGGAAAATTTTGAGACAAAGTGCTGCGGCTGCAATGCTTAAGGAATGCGCGACAGTCTAGTCAAAATCGAAATCTACCGAGGCTCACATAAAAATATCGCACCTCCGTGAGCCTTAACATAATCCTGACCCAGCCCACTGATGAATCAGGTTTGGACATAATGGGACCTACTGTCGCGAGGGCGATACAAATTCATAATTGTCGCGGAGGACTATTTCACCAAATGGGCGAAGCAGGCCTTTAGCCAAATTACGAGGAAGCGAAAAATAAGCAATTTAGTATGGCGGTGCCATTATGTCTGGGGTTTGGCGTCGAGACCTTGGTGTCGGATAACGGAAGAACAGTTAGAGCGACACGAGGTCGGGATTTTTGTGTAGGGCTGGGATCGAAAATTATTACTCCTCACCGGCGCACCCTCGATCAAGCGGACGGAGTGAAGTCATATGAACCACAAGGCCTGCTTTAAAAACCAAAACTGGAGGGGCAAGTAAAAGGGAGTTGGGTAGGGTACCTCCGTATTATAGGCCTCTGAGACGGCTCCTCGGAGTCGACGACTCGGGAGACCCAGGTCGCCCAGCCTTTGTACAGACGGTAGCCCAGTTGAGGTCGAGATAAAATCTCTCTACAAGGGTCGAGTTAGCATCGGAGGATCTGATGACGAGGCCTGCGTCGAACTTGGAACCTCCCCAGATGAAGCATGAGCGGTTCAACGGCGTACGGAGGAGTATCAAGGAAGGCGACGGGTATTCTGGCAAAAAGTGGCTTGGAAGTTACACGCCGAGGGGATTTGGTCTAAAGCTCTTGCCCCATGAAAAGAATCCCACTCATGGAAAGTTAGGCCCAATGGGAGGGTCCTTGCTCTCATGCTCACAGTCGTCGGACCGGCTTGATTATGAGCTCAAACAGGAGGAGGAAAAATTTTACAACATCGTGGAATGCGGAGCATCTTAAAGCGTTTTTACCGATGGGCATCGTTTCATATTGAATAAAGCATTATCGGTTCTCATGTGACGGAATGGCGCTGCTGGTTAGTTAATTAGATATCTCAAAACATTTCGATATATAGAGAAAAATCTCGCAATGGGAAAGTTCATGAACATAAAAGTCTCTCTTTATTTCAAGCGAATCGAATTGGATCTGATGTGATGTCTGCAATTACATCTTGATGTACTTCAGTGGAAATTCCCTCAAAAAAAAAAAAAAAAGGAGTATGATGGAAAGAAAGAAAAGGAAAAAGATGGGAATGAAGAAAAGGCAGAAAAGAAAGAAGAAGAAGCCGAGATGAGAAGGGTTGTGGAAGAAGGAAGAGAGAAAAGAAAAGAAGGGAGGAAGGAGGAGGAAGAAGATAAGAAAAGAACGAGAGTGCGGCCACGGAAGATGCAGCCCTCTCGGCATCCCACTGGCCAGATTTGGGAATAATGTGACTCCCATAAAGGAGACTAGGGAAAAACCTGACTCACGATTGGGAGCCCGAAGGCTGGGTCCCGAGGCGTCGGAGGGCCCCAGACGAGGCAGTCGAGATCGGGCATCCACCGTCGAGACTCCGTGGCCCCGGGAAAGCGAGTCTCCCAGCGTGGAACACGGGGCAACGGAACCACCCTCTATAAAGAGTAGGAAGCATTGGAAACCACTTATGTCCGTTCACGAGATTCTCCATAAATCGACATTAATAACGGTTCGCGCACCGAGGAGGCGTGAGGCGATTAGTTCTGAAAGCAAAAGCTCTTCACACAAATCATACGAGGCATCATCGGTCGGCGCCAGACGGTGCTCGCCGGCGAGCTCCCTACACTGCATGCGAGGCCACGGCTGCCTCAGAGTCGAGACCGGCTCGAGCTACATCGCCATTCGGCAGGCATACAAGGCCCGGCGCCGAGGAGCCCGGTTGCTCACTTCGGCAGGCTCCTGCACTGCATGCCGGGGCCACGCCTCGGGGCTCGGACCGGCTCGGGTACATCGCCATTCGGCTTGAACGCCACCAAGGCCCCGGCGCCCGGGACCCGGTGCTCGCCCGGCCGGCTCACTGTGTTACACGGACGAGCTCTTACGGCGATGCACGGCGAGCTCTTCCCGATAGCTACACGATGAGCTCTCCGGCCAGCTCAGACGGACCGAGCTCTTACAACGGCTCTGCAGTGAGCTCCTGTGTTCACCGGTGGCGAGCCTCCCCTGCACTTGAGCGAGCGGGCTCCCTTCCTACTATTCACATTGAGCCCCTTCACTACATATCGACGAGACGGGCTCCTTCCTATAAATCCCCCGGTAGTGAGCTCCCATCGGCTGAGACAGACCGAGCTCCACATTATTCACTTTGAGCTCTCCCGTCGGCTTCAGACAGGACGAGCTCCTATTAGTCGCTTTGGCAGAGCTCTCCCATCGCTTCAAACGAGACGAGGCTCTTATTCACATTGACGAGCCCTTCACTGCATATCAGACAGACGGGCTCCTTCCTATAAATCCTATTGACGAGCTCTCCCATCAACTCAGACGGACGAGCTCCTATTATTCGCTTTGACGAGCTCTCCCATCAACTCAGACGGACGAGCTCCTACTATTCCTACAGTGGCCAGGCCCTCCACACTTCAAGCAGCTGGGCTCCTTCCTACCTCATCCTATCGGCCAGGCTCTCCCGTAACTGGAACGAATGACTCCTGTATTCACATTGTGAGCTCTCAGTCAGCTCGAGGCCAGGCGAGCTCCACTATTATTCGCTTTGACGAGCTCTCCTATCAACTCAGACGGACGAGCTCCTACTATTCACATTTACGAGCCCTCCACACGCAACGAATGGGCTCCTTCACATAAATCCTATCGGCAGGCTCTCTAGTATTTCAGACGGTGAACTCTTACAATAGTCTACTGACGGGCTCTTCCCGTGGCTACGCACGACGAGCTCACATTATTCCCGGTGGCGAGCTCCGCCAGCTCGGACGGACGAGCTCAGTATTCACGGTGGCGAGCTCTCCCGTCAACTCGGTGGGCGAGCTCCTGTGTCGCTTTGGCGGGCTCTCCCGAAGTGACTCAGGGCCCGGATGAGCTCCTGTGGCAGGCCGCCCGGCATATCGGACAAGCGGGCTCCATCCGCAATTCATATTGGCGAAGCTCTTCCCTCGATATGGACGAGCTCCCACTGTTCCTCCGGACGAGCCCTTCACACCCGCGGATGAGCGAGGCTCTAAACACTGGCCTCATTGTGAGCTCTTCCCGTGATCCCGACATGGGCTAGGCTCTTTGCTTATGCGTGCGACGGGCCGCGTGAGTCCCCGATAACAAGTTCTACTCACCTCTGACCATTGGCGACCTCGACCCTGAATGGTCGCCGCGTCTAAAAGCAGTCCCGACACCGTGAGGCGAGAGCGCGAGGCCATGGGCCCCCGTCAGAGCCAAGCTTCACTACTCCCTGACCACATAATTTGGGAACGAGCCGGGTCAAGCAAAATAGTATCTGAAAATTCCAACGATGCGATGCAAATTGCTAGGACCCGTAATTGGGTTATGCGGTTCGGGAAAAGAATAAAGATATCTCGAATTTAGAACCTGGTTTCCAATGAGTATTTGTTGAAGAGGCTACCGCAGTGTCGGGCCACGGGAGCTGACGGAAAAAAAAAAAAGGGGGAAGGTCGGCATCGGGAAGCATAAGTGGTCAGGGATTCGGGCGTATTGATGAAGAATGAGAAGGGACCTCAATAGGAGCACCAGGCTCCTGGGAATAGTTCGTATCGGAAGACTCCTCCGCCTCTTCATCACTTGGGAGATCAAAATTGAAATCCAGATTTGGGTACGCGTGGATGGCCTTCCGTTGAAAAGCAAGCCACCCAGAAGCCCGCGAGCACCCGGCGGTCCGCGATTGTCACGATAACCACCTCATCCATACAGCGAGGCGATCATGTTGTCACCGGTGGGCTAATGCGCCCGATCGACATTCTTCATAGCCTTCGGGATAAATTTACGACCGGAGGAATCATGACTGGCGGTCTCCGGCCAGCGTCTTGCCCTCGAAACTTGCGGCGAGGAAATTTCTAGTTGTTTCTCTGTGTTCGTTCAAACCGCAGTGTCGCTCGTAACTCGCTTTGAATCAGATTGCTCACCCGAGAGATGATCGGTTCCTCCGCGACCAGTTGAAGTTCACTCTGGCAGGCGATTTGCTGACCCTCGCGAGTCTCAAACCAAATCATTATGTCTTTACTGAGCTCACCGAACACTCCGAAGCTCGCTATCGACCATTGTCAGTACACTCAGGACCTCGTCCCTCTCTGACACTACGAAACCTGGCCCGGAGTAAGAAGTGTGCCTAAGATCATACTTAAGCCGCTCTATTTCTTCAGTCATATGCTGCGCTCGTTCCTGCAGCTCGGCCCGCTCAGAAGTGAGAGAAGCCACCTTCGCCTTATAAATCCGGGCGATCTTCACATGTTTTTCATTCAATTTGGCCTTATCGGCCAGGCCCTTCAAATGGGTGGCAGCCTGCATGTCAGACATGGAAATAGTGCTCAGCACAGAACAAGCATGGAGATAAACACAATTCTGAACTTGCAGAGGCGATCCACGAAAAGCGGCGCGAAAACTGTCGGTAGCGACTCTTTCCGAGTTCCGGCGTCGAACTCGGGAGGAGGATGAAGCGAGATGACACTGCCATGGCTTCGGCCTTGAAGCGAATCTAGAGCTACTTCGGCTTTTGTTTCAATTTCTTCCTTTTCCAACCGTCGTCCTCAGGAGGTGACTTGCTTGTCGGGGAAAGGCGGATTCCATACGATTACAGAGGCGAGCCAGTTAGCAGTGCGCAGCGTGCGCACTAAAAAACCCTTTGCCTTTACGTCGGGCCCCAGGGAAGCGATGGGTCAAATCCGGGAGTGGGCAACGCACACTCCGACTCTCGGCGGGGAGAGGAGGTGATGCCGATTCTGAACCTGTTCCCGGGGTGGCTTGGCCAGCTCGGCCCTGGGCGGGGAGGAGGGACGCGCAAGTCTGGCTGTCGTCGGGGCGCGATGCACCTTTCCCGGTTCTCGAGCGAAGAAGGAGGAGACACCCGATTTACGTGATCTTGGCGAGGCCGGGTCTGGCCTCGGGGAGCTTGGTTTCTTCCTCTTCACACTCGGGGCTTAGGGACGTCGCCTAAATGGTAGAATCTCTCCCTGGTGGGAGCCGACGGCAGGCGAAGGAAAAAACCCAGGGTAGAGAAGGCGGAGGCCGTACGGAGGAACGTGCGGGCAACAAACTAGGAACTAGGAATGTTCGGCTTTGCTCCCGGTTCCGTGAACGGGCAGAACATTCCTCCAACAGCTGAAACTGTGGAGTATCCTCGTCGCTGGAGTCGAATGAACACACGGGAAAGCGTGAAGCGAGGTCGAAATCCGATCGTCTTTAGACAAATCAAACCAAAAGTAATGCAAATACTCACGAAAGTTATCAGGGGCGCTCCACGCCCGGGGCACACCCAGGGTGTCGTCCCTATCGAAAGAATTGTACTCCCAGTTGGAGCCACTGACGAAGAAGTATCGTCCCTTCCAGGACCTATGTGAAGATGGAAGATCCGAGATCACCAGAGGGGCACCAGAGCGTTTGGAGAAATAAATAAAACCTCGCGGTGGTAGTTGGATTAAAGATGAAGGGCTTGAGCCACGCTAGGGCGCGAGCCTGCATCCTTTAAAAGGTTAATAGGCTAGACGAAATACTGACCATTAGGAGCTAGGCGAGAAGGGCGGATGTTGAGTGTTGCGGAGACCCCGCACATGAAGGGATGCGAGAAAACGAAGGTTGTTATCGAAGCGACTTGAAAAGCAGAGACCGTACCGGGCACGGAGCGACATAAAAAGTCAAAACATCGGGGCCGTATGTCAGGACACGGGGGAGCGGAGTATCGCTCGGCCAGTAAACTCGTATGAAGGACCAGCCTTACTAGGTCCACATTCACGGCATGCTGACAGCCGGACACAGTGTCAAGACCCTCGGATACTTAATCGAATTTATTTTTCTTTTACGCATACCCCAGGAAGGAGGGCGCCTCGGGGAGCAGTGCAGGGAGCTGGCGGGGATCGAACCGCTGGAATATCCCACGCTTTGCCGGGCCGTGACGGCGAAGGAGAAATCGCCGTCTTGTGAAAAGAAAAAGCGACTTGGATCGTGACATGTAAACAGTATAAACAAAATCAGGAACTGACCAAGCCACAAAAGCCTCGTCGTACCCGACCAAAAAAAAAGTACGAAGAGGCGAGCGTACAGACGGGGAATGAGAGGGAAGAGGCTTGTAAGGACCCTGACACTAAACGAGGACGAGAGGAAAATCGAGCGAAATCTGAGAACACGAGAAATAAAGGCAAAAGGGAAGTTATAAGGCCGGAGGAATTGATTCAAAGCGAAGGTCGACGAAAAACAAAGGGAACCTGAGAATATGAAAACAAGCGCGAAACTTCGAAGAGCCATCGTGCGCTTTCCGCATTATGGCGGCGGTCGGGTTAATCGATCCACATCAGCGAGACACGAGAATATGGCCGTCGCGGGATTAATCGGCCCTTGCCCCTGCGGTCCGTACCGCAGGGCTGGGGGCAAGCGATGAGGGTATAGAATCGGACCAACTATCCCATTCGCCAGGAAGTAAAGCGATAGGGTCCTTGCCCCCGCCATGACCATCCACTAGCAGCCCCGAAGCAGAGGCGGCTTGTGGAGCTGAAAACATGGATTTGGAAAAATAGGAGGCCCGTACTGCACTTGGTCGGCCCATATCCTTCGATATGAGAAGATAGAATATCCCCTAAAGATATCCTACTCGTCGATCAAGTCTGATATAAAGGAAGAAAAGCAATAGAAGATCATCAGGTTGGACCTTCCTGATAAAGAAGGAGGATTATTCCAAATAAACTCCTTTAGTAATCGTTCTTGCATCTAAGAATTTGTGTGTGAGGAACCACACCCACTCCGATAGAGGAAAGACCCAGTCATAGTCAGCTGGATCAATATCACTGAAATACAAGTAGCTCCACCATTGAAAGATGCAGCGTCTTAAGCAACCAGGACATTCTCTCTTTTTCCTCTCATAAAGTATCTGACTTAGGCATCGGAGCGACCCCGGGCGAAGCCCTCGCCGGCCCTTCTTCCTTGTGATTCTTCTTGCGGGGCGCGCCGCGTCGGGGCACAGTAGACCCGGCATTGCGGTAATCTAACCCGGCCACTAACGACCCGGCATCTCGGTTCGACCCACGGCGGTCCGGTCGGCCGGCGACCCTTGCGCTCGGCCCGGTTAGGTTGAACAACAGCATCATCAAATTTGTATGTTGGATCACTCCTTGCCAGCTTTGTAGGGGTTTACTAAGAAGCACGGACACGGATACAGCCACAGAGATACGACACGGCGGGACACAGAGACACGACAAATTTCAAAAACCCCGGGATCTGGTCTGTGAGACATGGCGTAATAAGATAAAATAAAAATAATTATCCTTACAAATATTGTCTTTAAAAAGCAATTTAGATAAAAAAAAACAACAAGTCTTTCCGAAACATTGTTTTACAAAATTCAAACACAAACATAAGTATCTTTTAAAACTAAAGACTAGCATTTCATGAATCAAATAAAATGGCTAGTTCGAGGGTTCATCAAGAGAGAAAGATCACTTAATAATAAGAATTCAGCATTCTCTATATCCGTTAGTCGAACCATCACCTCGATGTCCCGCATTTAGGTCGCCTTCATTATGGTTGGAGATCTCCTTGGCGAGTCGGAGATTATTATGGACATAAACCAAGTCCTCAGCTCTTTGTGAATTGTTAACTTGTTTTCTCTTCATGGAGTGAATGAAATTATAGGTGCTCAGTTTCTTTCACGACATGAGGATAATTCAAGGTTGTGCTGATTTTAATGCTATAGATTGAAGCATTGGTGTAGAAGTTCCATGAACAACCCACCATTTAATAGGACTTATGTACCACCTGTCATTGATGGAATCACTACTAGAAAAATCTTCCAAAAATGCAGAAAAAGTAGCATACTCGTCATTTGCTTGCCTCCTTTCACCTTCATTTGAAAAAATACACTCTCAGAAACATTTTTTCTTTCTCTTACTACTTCCATATCTCGTGTGGTGGAGTTTCACGATCATGAGACTCATCAAGCCATTGACTATAATACCTACAAGTTGAGTATTGCATAATTTGTAACACCCAAAAAAATACCCTAAAATTTTATAATAAAAATTATTATATATTAGAAGGTATAATTGAGCCAACAGGTATTTTTAAAATTTTTATTGATTAGATGATTTGAATCAGAAATGAAACAAGTGAAAAAGAAAATATAGAAATTGTAAAATGGGGACCTAAGGGTCAATTGTAAATAAGTTTATATGTCTAAGTGATATTAGGAGAAATAAATGAGTAAAAGAAAAAAAAAAATCAAGGAAATGACATGTGGCATGTAGGAAAGAGGGAGGAAGCTTCCTCCTTTTTAAAAATACGATTAAGGTGATCCATAAGAAAAGAAAAATGGAAAAGGAAAGTTAGAGGCTCCACGCTTCTCTCTAGATTTTCGACGATCGGACCATAGGTCTCAGGCGAAACGAAGGAGATCCTTCCTGGTGGCCAGAGGCTACAAGTAGGGAAGGCTAGGGCAAGGGACTTCGACCAAACTCTATGGTAGGTCTTCTCCTACTTGGTCTTCTTCTACCCCTAAGGATTGTTGGGTAGTTATCGGCCTTAGGGAAAGTTTGGTTGCATTTTAAACCATGGGAAGCTGCCACATTGTGGTAGTGCGTGACTAATGGGATCTTAGAGCGAGGTTTTTTGGGTCAGGCGTAAGGGAATATGGAAGTAAGTCCTTCTAATAGGGTGGCCACATCAGAATTTAATTGATGTTAGGCTTTTAATTTCTCGATTTGGACCTCACGTAGACTAAGTTATAGTCCTTTGCGAGGTCATCCCGGTAAATATGGTAGGGTCGAGTTACGCCAATTCGGTCCAACCTAGCCGGACCTTAGAATGAGTTTTGAACCAGAAATAAAGAGAATTTGGCAGTAAATTCTTCTGTGAAATTGTAGCCACATCAATGAACTTGATGTTAGGCTTTTGAATTTCTGGTCGGACTCCTGTGGAGCAAAGTTATGGTCTTTACTACGAGCAGTCAAATGGGTGAGTGGTCGTCAGCCCAGGAGTGATCGTCAAGCGAGGTGCGTCGACCCACGTAAGTGCGTCAGAGCAAAGTCGTCGGTGAGCAGGTTTCTTCCAACGTTAGTGGAGTCGATAAGGGGTCGTCGAGCAAGGGTCGTCGTGAGCGTTGATGCCGTCGGCGGTCAAAATGAAACAGGGGTCGTCGTGAGCATTGGTCGTCAACGGGGGTTGTCAACGAGTGGAAATCGATGAGCGGTGGTGTTAGATCGATAGGGGTAGATCAGAGCAAGGGGTCGTCGGTGAGCGGTGGTGGAGTCAACGAGGGTCGTCAACGAGGGTCGTCGGTGAGCGATTGATCGCGACGGTGGCGACTCGTCGAGGGCGGGCAGCATGAGACATAACCCGGAAGGTCATATACCAGCCGTTTGAACTGTTTGGGTGTTCTTGGACTCTATGGAAAGCCCATTAGTGAGAATGCGGTAATATTCCTGGTATATAGATGTTTGACTGGTGGCCAGACAGGCTCGTCCAGTTCGGGCCTGCTCGTCGATTCGGGATTTGCGTGTATGACCTCGACTTCGGAAGGGTCATATCTCCCTTCGTTTGAACTCGATTTGGGTGTTCTTGGACTACATGGAAAGCCCGTTGGTGAATACATTCATATGCCTGAGGAGGATATTAGATGTCAAACCGAGGTGTTAAAATGAGCTCGTCACTTCAGTGCAGCTCGTCCAGTTCAGGATTTGATTACGTTTGACCTCGGCGGAGATCTTGCTCATCGTCAGAACTCAGATTCGGGTGTTCTTGGACTTTCTATGGAAAGCCGTGGTAAGAATCCATATATATATATAACTTGTTTAAATTGAAACTCATAATAACCTCAGAAAATCAATCCTAACCAAAACTACTGATGCGCATGAATAATATTATTCTTTAATGGTTTTTTGGAATAGGAATTTGAAAGAGGAGGAAAAAGACAAAGCGTGATTGAGATTCCAAAGTTGGAATCAGTGCAAATATTGTTAGGTTTGTTCACCAACTCCTATTCCTCGTTTCAGAGATTTTGCATGTTTGTTTAAAAAGCATATTGAATTGATTTAATTGATTTGAGAAAGTGATTGTGAAATGTTTGCATATAAAATTGCATGATTATAGAAAATAAACTGTTTATACCAGGCGTACATATTGTATATTTTGCTATAAAAGAGGAATTTGAACGCCCTTAATAGGAGAATGTTAACCGTTTATTTCGCATTGGGATAGTTGGTATGCCCCGTGGGTTCGAATGGCGGTCTTTGTGAGACTGTTGAGTGTGCAGATTAGTGGCCGGTGGGATGGTGTGGTAGATGTTCAGCTATTGATTATTTATAACTTGATGTGTGTGGGGCCGTCTTGTGTTATAAGCCATGTGATCTGGGCTGCTGACCCAGCGAGCCGTCTTGAGTGACTCTGATATCTGTATATCGAAGACATAGGTTAAATTCGTTAAGGGCATAGCGAGATTAGTTAGCATAGCGAAGTGATTAATGAGCCAGTTGATTAGCATAAGCGAATTTATTTTGAGCTAGATTGATTTCAGAATTTAATTGAATGTCGAACTAAATTGAATTTGTGAGCATATTTGAATTGATTTGAGATTGTGAAATATTGATTATGAAAATGTATTTATGCGGATGATCGATGAAGCGTAGGATTATTGTATATATATAACAAAGTATTTGTAATGTAATTATATTGATCATCAAATGATTGAAAGTTACGAGATTATTAAAATTGCATGAATTGATTTAAAGAGTGGGCCCGAGAATGGATTTGTATAGAACCATAAGCATGAAAATGTAGCGTGTTTGCAGTGCAGTGGGAGTGATAGATAGTGATCGATGGCGGACCGAGATCGGAGCGTCGAGTCATAAAAGAAGAAATCACCGGGTATGCTCAGGAAACGTACTCATTTCATGTGTTCTTTTTGATATGGATATTTTGTATAAACAATTTGAATACTGAACATCTATTTTGTAAATCCTTTTGAAAAGGCTTGGATGCCTACATTGTAAATGGATTTCGTTAAATGTAAATGTTTATGGGCTTGCGATTTAAGTGTCAGCTTACGGAAGAGATATGATTTTGAGTAATGTTGGTGAGTTTAGTGGCATCGGACTCGGTTCGGATCATGGCTTAGTCGGGTCGGGTAAGGGCGTCCACGAAACTATTATTATCGAGCCTAGGTTTGGTTCTACAAAATGATTTTTGAAGGAATTATTTGTAAATGATTTTGAAATTGTGTTTAACATGCATTTCATTTGCATTTAAAGGATGACATGACTCTGACGCGGATCTTGCTGGTCTTAATAGGATAGGCATGGACGATTCGGCTTCCCTTAGGGTCGAGGATGACCAGGGGACTCGCCCAAACAGTCCTGCTAGTGTGGAAGGTGGGCAAGCATCCCGTGCCCTTGATGAATGAACCGAGGAACAAGTGGCGGGAGGTACTTTGGGTATCCTCCAGCAGCTAGTTCGGGCATTGCAAGGCTTGAGACGGCAATTTGCGCAATTGCTCTAGCGATCAGCCATTGAGAGAATGTGAGTGCAGGCACGTAGATTTTTATGGGAAAGAAGAGGATGGGCCTTCTATGGCAGAGAAAATTGGCTCGAGAGAGCCCAGAGCGAGATGCTTGTGCGAATGCATTGTGGAAGAGGAAGTTGGAATGTGCGACCTCGTTGCTGCGGGATGGGGCTTATCAGTGAGGTGGGTTTAGTGACTAGGATCGCACCGCGGAGAGGGTTCTGCCGTGGGAGTTCTTCTTGGATGAGTTCAAGAAGCAATATGTGGGTCGCATTTATCTTAACAACATGAGACGGGAGTTTCATAATTTGAAAGCGAAAGACAAATAAGTGTGTGCAGAGATATCAAAGAGAATTCACACGGATGCAGAGCAGAGTATGCTCTGAGATAACGAGTGAGGAAGAAAGATCTTAGTAGGTTTGAAGGCGGCCTTAATGACCATATTCGGGCCCATGTCACGACATTTGCCAGGATTTCTCCAAGAATTTTGACATGTGCATTAAATGTGGAAAAGAGTAAAAGAAAGGAAAGAGAGAAAGGATAAGACGGGGAAAGAAAAAATCGAAGGTCGATCAGCTCATATGGCAATGAGGAAAAGTAAAGGGGACCACGGGGTTCCAATCGGCTATAGCCGCAGGCTGTGGAATACTATACCGGCCACCATCGGTTGCGAGTACCGGGAGGAGTCCTTCTGGAGACCGATTGCTCCCATTGCTATTGTGGGAGAAATCATAAAGGAGAATGTTGGAGACTTACAGGTGCTTGTTTGATTTGTGGATCAGAGCATAAACGAGAGATTGTCCTAGAGCTCATTCATTCTGACTTCCACAGGCTGAAATTACGGCTTTAGTGTTTCAAAAGCTGATAAGGAGTGTTGCATCCTTAGGAGTGTTCGAGACAAGGGACCTGGCTTTGGGTAAGCGAGATGGTCGTACTCGCATTTAGAGCATATCACCCGATGAAAGCGTTGGAAGATCTGAAGCGCTCAGATGTGATGGTCGGTGAATTTTGCCTATCTTTGATACTATTATGCATGCATTGATAGATCCGGGATCGACTCATTCATACATATGTCTTGACATACTGACTTAGGTAAATTCTTGAAGTGGCGAGTATGACATCTTGGTGACAAACGGCAGCGTAGTGTTATTGTGAACAAAGTCTATGAGATTGTCCTTTAAATGTCTGAGTATGAATTTTTGGGAATTTGATTGAGTTGTCCTTCGGGGAGTTTGATGTGATATTGGGGATGAATTTGGTTGTCGGAGCATCAAAGCAATAGTCGATTGTAGAATGAAAGAGTAACCTTAAAAGAACCTTAGAATGAAGATGAAGTAACCTTCATCGGTGAGAGGTCAAATCATCTATCTAATGTGATATCTGCGCCCTTTGCTAGAACGATAGTACGGAAAGGATGTGAGGCTACTTGGCTTATGTGATTGATATGAGCGAGGCCTAGTGTATCAGATGTCCCTGCATTAGCGACTTTCGGATAATTTAGGAAGAGTTGCCGGGATTGCTTACGTAGGGAGATTGAGTTTGCTATTGGCGTTGTGCAGTGCCGCCTATAGGCATCCATTACAAATGCAAGAATGGCTCCGCTAGATTTAAAGGGTGAAATTACGATTGCAATAACTACTAGAAAAAGGGTTTATTAGACCAAGTGTATCACCATGGGAGCTCGGGTGCATTTTGTTAAAAGAAAGATGTGGTACACTTAGACTATGTATTGATTAGACAGGCGAACAAGTTAACAGGTAAAGAATAAGTATCAGATTGCCTGGTGATGATTTGTTTGACCCGATTAAAGGTGCAAGTATGCTTTTCAAAGATTGACTTGCGATGCGGGTACCATCAGTTGAATTAAAAATGTCGATGCGTAAAGCGGCGTTTAGGGCGCGATATGGACATTATGAATTCCTTGTAATCTTAGTTTGGATTAATGAAATCTCCGGCGGCGTTCATGGACCGCCTAATGAATCGTGTTTTTTGGTAGTATGTGGACCAGTTTGTCGTAGTGTTCATAGACGTTCTTTGTGTATTCAAAATCGGGATAGTCATGACACACACCTTAGAGTAGTGTTAGAGACTTTGAAAAACATTTGTATCTGGCGACGAGTGTGAGGTTTGGAAGGAATGAGGTAATCACTTTCTTGGGCGTATAGTATCGAAAGAAGGAATCAGAGTAGATCGAAAGAAAATAGAAGTGGTTGTTGAATGGAAGCCACTAGAAATGTTACGAGAAGTGCGTAGTTTCTGGGATTAGCCCGGGATACTCTGAAGATTCGTTAAGGGTTTCTATGATATGACTGGAATGACGAGATTGCTCGAAAAATGTAAGAAAGTATGAATGGAATTGAAAAATGTCAAAAGAAGTTTAGATAAATTGAAAGCATTCTTAGCAGAGGCTCAGGTTCTTTTCAATAGGCCGGCGGTAGAGAATATGTGATTTTTAGTGATGCATCGCTAAATGGACTTGGATGTGTCTGTCACGAGGGTAAAGTGGTAGCATGCCTGAACGGAGTTGAAGCGCATGAAAGGAACTACCACGCGTGATTTAGATTAGCCATGATTGTATTTTGCTTGAAAATTTGGAGACCTTATTTGTATGGAAAGTGTTTCATCTACGCGATCATAAGAGTCTCAAGTATTTGCCCTCACGAGCGAGAGCAACTTGAGGCTTACTTGGAGATGGATGGAGCGATAAAAAGATTATGGCTAGCGTAATTGATTATCACCAGGAAAGGCGATGTAGTGGTAGGCGCTTTGAAATGAAAGTCAATGCGAGCGCTTGACGTTGAATGCCCATTTGTCATTATATGGCGATGGTCGCGTATTAGCGGGCGATAAGCGAGACGGAGTTTGTTGAATCAGTGCTAGAGGCACAAAGGAAAGAAGAGAGAAAATTTTTGCCATAATAAATCATATTAGAAATGGTAAAGGCGAGTTCCTGGTGAGCGAAAATGGAGTGTTGTATTATAAGGATCGGGTTTGTGTACTAGGCGTAATGAGTTGAGGAAATCCCGTACTTGAAGAGGCACATAATTAGATCCTTTGCTATCCATCCGTGCTAAAGATGTATCGAGATTTAAAAATGTCATTACGGTGGTGGGATGAAGAGATGTATCGGGAATTTGTAGCGAAGTGTTTGGTGTGTCGAAGAGTAAGAGCGAGCATCGAGTTCCTTCGAGTTATTGCATTTATTAGAATAAGTGGGAAATGGGGCCAGAATCACCATGGACTTTGTGGTTGGGTTACCATTGACAGGGAGAAGGCATGACTCAGTTTGGGTAGTAGTAGATCGATTAATAAGTCGGCTCACTTCCTACCCGGTGAAACGATTTGTTCACTTGACAAGCTAAACGAGTTGTATATCGAGGAAATGGATTTGAGGTTACATGGGATTCTGTATCCATTATTTCGGCTAGAGATCAAGGGTTTACTTGAATTTTGGGAGAAAATTAGAGGCCTTGGGCCTTGGCGAATTTTGATACGCGTTCACCTGAAACGGATGGGCGGTCGAGAGAGTAGTCAGTTACGGAAGATATGTTAAGGAGTTGTGTGATTGACCTTGAGGGTAGTTGGGATCAACACATTGCTTTAGTTGAATTTGTGAACAACAGTTTCCAATCAAGTATTGGAATGGCGCCTTATGAAGCTTTATATGGAAGAAAATGTAAAACACCGTTGTGTTGGACGGAATTGAGTGAAAAGAAAGTGATTGGCCTGGGCTTATCTGAGACTGAAGAAAAGTGAAAATGATTAAAGAGAGAGATTGAAGGTGGCCCTTTGATAGACAAAAAAATCATATGCAGACATGAAAGAAAAGGAGTATTCGGTATGAGATCGGCGAAGGTGTTTTTGAAAGTATCGCCTTGGAAGAAGGTGATGAGATTTGGGAAAAAGGGCAAGTTGAGCCCTAGATTTATTGGCCACTAGGAAGTGATTGAGAAAGTGGGACCAGTGGCATACCGATTGGCATTACCTCCAAACTTGGAAAATATCCATAATGTATTTCATGTGTCCATGCTACGGAGTGCCAGATCGAGCTTAGTCACATGTAGTCTCTTCGGAATAATTGGGCGAGACGATTTGACATATGAAGAAAGAGCCGAGTAAAGATTTTTGGCTCGGGAAGTGAAGGGAATTACGGAATAAGAGATTCAGTTGGTCAGTGCTATGGAGGAAACCATAAGGTGAAGAGGCCACTTGGGAAAGTGAGAAGCTTGATGCGGCAGCGATATCATATTTGTTGTAGGTAATTTAGGACGAAATTTTATTAAGTGGGGAGAGTTGTAACACCCCAAAATACCCTAAAATTTTATAATAAAGGAGTATTATATATTAGGGTATAATTGAACCAACTTGGGTATTTTTAAGAGATTTTTTATTGATTAGATGATTGTTGAATCCAGAAATGAAACCAAGTGAAAAAGAGAAAATATAGAAATTATGAAATGGGGACCTAGGAATTGAGTGTAAAATCATGATTTATATGTCTAAGTGATATTAGGAGAAATAAATGAGTAAAGAAAAAAAAAAAAAATTCGAGGAAATGACATGTGGCATGTAAGGAAGGGAAGGCTTCCTCCTTTTTAAAAAGCTCGATTAAGAGTGATCCATAAGAAAAGAAAAATGGAGAAAAGGGAGAGAGTTGGGAGGCTGCTGCCTTCTCTCTGGGTACAGACGATCGCCATGGGTCTCCGGCGAAGCACGAAGGGAAGTCGCTCTGGTGGCCAGGAAAAAATGGTGGGGCTAGAGGAGCAGGGGGACTTTGACAAACTCTATGAGGTAGGTCTTCTCTCCTGTGATGCTTCTTCTAGGATTGTTGGGTAGTTATCTGGCCTTAGGGAAAGTTTGGTTGCATTTTAAACCATGGGAAGGCTGCCACATTGTGGTAGTCTTGTAGTATCAGATCTTAGAGCGAGTTTTTAGGTCAGAAGTAAGGGAATATGGAAGTAAGTCCTTCCTGATAGAGTTGTAGCCACATCAATTTAATTGATGTTGAGCTTTGAATTTCTCGATTTGGACACTCTGTAGACTAAGTTATAGTCCTTTTCTTGAGAATTAAATCCCGGCTAAATATGGCGAGGTCGAGTTCGCAATTGGTCAACCAGCCCGGACCTTAGAATGAGTTTTGAACCAGAAATAAGAAAATTTGGCAGTAAATCCTTCTGTGAAATTGTAGCCACATCAATGAACTTGATGTTAGGCTTGAATTTCTTAGTCGGACTCCACAGTAGACGAGTTAGATGCTTTTACTGCGAGCAGTCAAATGGGTGAGTGGTCGTCAAGCAGGAGTCTTCAAACGGGGAGTGCGTCAACCCACTTAGGGTCGTCAAACAGAGTGCGTCGGTGAAGCAGTTTCTTCCAACGGTGGTCGTCGGTAGAGTGCCGTCAAGCGAGGGTCGTCGGTGAGCAGTGTAATTGTCCAGCGAAGTGTCGAAGCAAAGGGTCGTCGGTGAAGCGATGGTCGTCGGCGGTGTCAACGAAAGTCGTCGGTGAAGCATTGGTCGTCAATAGAAATTCGTCAAACAAGGAGGGCGCGTCGGTAGAGTCGTCAAACAAAGTGCGTCGGTGAACGGTGGTCGTCAGCGAGTGCTAAACGAAATTCGTCGGTGAGCCGGTGATCGCCCAGCGATGGCGACTCGTCAAGGCGTTGCGCGAACCTCTGACCGGAAGGTCATATCTCCTTCGTTTGAACTTCCGGTTGGGTGTTCTTGGACTCCTATGGAAAGCCCATTGATCAAGAATACATTAATATTCCTGGGGAGGTATATAAGATGTTTGACTGGTACAGTGAACAGGCTCGTCCAGTTCAGACTCGCTCGTCGATTCAGGACAGTGTATGACCTCAAGCTTGGAAGGTCATATCTCCTTCGTTTGAACTCCGATTTGGGTGTTCTTGGACTCTATGGAAAGCCCATTGAGTCAAGAATACATTCATATGCCTGAGGAGGATATTATATGTCAAACCGAGGTGTTAAAATGAGCTCGTCACTTCAGTGCAGCTCGTCCAGTTCAGGATTTGATTACGTTTGACCTCCAACTTCGGAAGGTCATAACTCCTTCGTCCGAACTCCGATTCGGGTGTTCTTGGACTCTATGGAAGAGAGAAAAAGAAAAAACCCCATTGGAGCCAAGAATCCATATATATATATAACTTGTTTTAAATTGGAAACTCATAATAACCTCAGAAATCAATCCTAACCAAAACTACTAGTACATGAATAATATTATTCTTTAATGGTTTTGGAATAGGAATTTGAAAGAGGAGGAAAAGACAAGCGTGATTGAGATTCAGGATTGGAATCCAAAGTGCAAATATTGTTGGGTTTGTTCTACCAACTCCTATTCTCGTTTCAAGTTTTTGCATGTTTGTTTTTAAAAGCATATTGAATTGATTTAATTGATTTGAAAGAGTGATTGTGAAATGTTTGCGTATAAAAATTGTGATTATAGAAAATATTTGTTTATAGCGTGCATGTGCGTATATTTTTCTTTATAAAAAGAATTTGAGCATGTAATAGAATGTGCTTAGTTTATTTCGCATTAAGGATAGATTGGTATACCAATAGAGATTGAATAAGCGTGCTGCGAACTATTGATGTGTCGCTCCGTCCGGCGGCCCGGCGGGCAGGTATCGGTAGTGTTCACTGTTGATTGTTTATAACCGGTCAGCGGCCCGAGGCGGAGGGCAGTGCGTATAAAAAAACCATGTGATCTAGGCTGCTGACCCGGCGGGGCCAGTGCCGGTGACTCGATATCTGTATATCGAACATAGATTCGAGTCGTTAAGGGCATAACTGAATTGATTGGCATAGCGGGAAGTGATTAATGGCCAAGATTGATTGGCATAAATGGGTATTTTCGGAGGCGAGATTGATTTTGAATTTAATTGAATGTCGAGAACTAAATTGAATTTGAGCATATTTGAATTGATTTGAGATTGTGAAATATTGATTATGAAAATAACTGTTTATGGGATAATCGATGAGTAAGATTATTGTATATATATAACCAAAGTATTTGTAATGTAATTATATTGATCATCCAAATGATTGAAAGTTCGAATTATTAAAATGCATGAATTGATTTAAAAATTTGGGCGAGAATGGATTTGTATAGAACCACTAAGCATGAAATGCTTGGCGTGATGTGTTGTCTTGTAGTCTTAAGTATTAGATAGTGATCGATAGCGGACCGAGATCGGAGCGTCAGTCGTAAAGAAGAAATCTCGGGTATGCTCGACGTATTGCCCTCATTTCATGTGTTCTTTTTTGATATGGATATTTTGTATAAACAATTTGAATCTTGAACATCTATTTTGTAAAATCCTTTTGAAAAGGCTTGGATGCTACATTGTAAATGGATTTAATTAAATGTAAATGTTTATGGGCTTACTTGATTCGTATCGCTTACTGAGATATGATTTTGAGTAATTTTTGAGTGATTTTAGTGGCATCCGGTTTCGGTTCGGATCCAGCTTGGCGGGTCGGGTCGGGTAAAGAGTCGCATTTATTATTATCGAGCCTAGGTTTAGGCGGTTCTGAAATGATTTGAAATTATTTGTAAATGATTTTGAAATTGTGTTTAACATGCATTTCATTTGCATATAAAAGGATGACATGACTCGGCGGATCTTCTTTGGTCTTAATAGGATGGCGTGGATGGTTAGGGCTGCATAGGGTCGAGGATGACGGGGGACTCGCGAGAAGCAGTCGCTGGAGTGTGGAAGGTGAAGCGACATCCCATGCCCCACCCGATGAATGAACCCCGGAACAAGTGGCGGGAGGTACTTTGGGTATCCTCGACTGACTAGTTCGGGCATTGCAAGAAATGAGACGGCTTATTTGCAATTGCTTTCAGCGTCCGGCCATTGAGAGAATGGCCAGTGCCCAGGCACAGCCAGATTTTATGGGAAAGAAGGATGAGCCTTATGGCGAGAGAAAGTGGCGGCTCGAGAGGCCGGCGAATGCTTGTGCAGATGCGTGCACAGCGGAGAGAAGTTGGAATGTGCGACCTCGTTCTTTGCGGGATGAGGCTTATCGGTGGTGGGTTTAGGTGACTAGGATCGCACCATCGGAGAGAATTACGTGGGAGTTCTTCTTGGATGAGTTGAGGCAGGGTATGGATTAGTAGAGATGGTTCCTTTGTCTTGGTTTCGGTATTCATCGCGATAGAACACACAAGTTTTGGCTGAGAGGTCCGAAGGCTTATACATCAGAGCTTGTATTCACCTTTCACGGGAGGCCTGATAACATTAGGAAGACTACTAAAGGGGATTTCTGGGTGGCGGTGAACGTGGGACGGGCGGTCACATCTGGCGGCAACTGTGCCGATCGGACAACGGATGAATGACTATGGCAATGTACTTAATACGGTGAATTTTGAGGTAGAGTACGGCTCTACTATAATCAGTGAAGTAAGGGCGTGGGAAGGAATGGTTGTATGTTGGATCACAAGATACCAGCTATGTAGGAGTTTATACCTTCAGAAAATGAGAGTTGATCAATTGGAAAATGGCTACTACAGATGATTAATTTGTCTATGCGGAATTTTGTAATGGGGGCATGTCACCATTTTTTAAAACACGTTCAATTTCCATTTTTTTGTTCTCTAAAACACAAAAAACACCGAAAACGCTAAATTTAAAGAACAATTAGTAGATTCGATACTTAATAGAAAATAGTATTCTTTGTGTTTTTAAAAACTATTCTTAAGAATCGTGAGAATCATAAAATATTCTCAGAATATCCTCTGGTTTATTCCATAATATCCTCCCTTAGGATATTCTTATAATATTTTCCGGTCTATTCCCTAGGATATTCTTAGAATATTCTTTGGTTTATTCTCTATCTTTATGTATATAAATAGATAGAACTTATACTATTTTTTTACTAACTCACTTATTCAATTAATAATAAAAACATCGTTTTAAGCATAATTTAACTTTTCACATGAGTATCAAAACGTGGTTGGTTACGAAGTGATGCTTTTTAAATCGGATGTATGATGAATCTTACGGCGAATCTTCGTCGGACCTTATAGATGGATTTTCTCTGTCGGATCTTATCTTTTGGTTTATTCCCTATTTTTATGTCATCATGATAAATACAAGTAAATAGAACGTGTACTATTTTTTCATTAACTCACTTATTCAATAAAGAAAAACTTTATTTTCTTCTCTAATTTCACAAAAACAGTTTAAAAAATATGAACAAATAGGCCCATTGTTTCTAAAATCAAGGGAGACCGAGTAAATTTCCTTGTGGATTTCAATTTGTTGCAAGTGATGGGAGGGGTAGAGAGTACTAAATGGTATTAAATCAAAAATGGATGAAACTCTCAACAGGACAGGTAGTTTTTATGTACTGAGGTGTGTGAGGAATTGTATCTTTATAAATGCATAAAATTCGTGAATCTAGATATGGTGGAAATCATATTACTATTTGTGAATCGCTAGGAGAGCTAAAGAAAAACCCTAAAATTGATTAGGCAGTGAAACATCAAAAGATATATAAATTGGTGTGAGATTAGAAAGCAACCTCAATGATATCTAATGATGCCTAAAAAACATGTGTATGGGCTCAAAACGTAGACCCAAGAGACAAAACCACCAACAAGGCTTAAGGTAGGCTTAGGAGGCAGGCTTGGAAGCAAGCCCAGCATAAGAGCTTGGCCCATGACGACATCCCGATCACTTCTAAGGCGCGAGCCCCGGTTGGAAACTAAGCCCGCCTCGTCGGATAAATAGGCAACATGGATGGTCCACCATCCACCAAACAAGACGATGTGCGGGAAGTACCCGGCCCCATGATCCGCCTCCACTCATCGAGGGAGGTAGCTGATCTCTGCAGATTACGGTTCCCACCATCCTTTAATATTCAATTAGCGATAAGGAAAGGAGATTCCTACCCACCAAGACGCCAGACGCGCATCTAACAAAGCGAAAGCCATCGTGATCTCTAATGATAAATACCGAACAATTCCTCCGGCCAGCTGCACGTCATCACAAAACCACTGATCTCTTTCCCCTCGTGGCAGTTAAACCGACTTGAGATCAAAAGGCAAATGGTATCTCCACGGACCACCCTTCTCGTGCATGTTATATATCATCCGCCCGACCTGACCGATCCAAGAACCCAAAGCAGCTTCTCCTGTCTCTCAAAAGATCAATAAAAGCATCACCATCAATATCAATATTTTCTTCAATTTAAATCATGAAAAAAAATGATCCAACAAATTAAGAGAAACTTCTACCAACAATTTGAGAACAGCCCAAGCCCCTAAATGACTCCATGTTCCTTCAACTACTATAGGTGCCGGCAGTCACAAGCCAAAGATCGTGAGAAGATTTTAAGCTCCTTTAAAATATTTGAAAATCATTTTTATATATTTAAAAAATTACCTCAACTAAACACAATCTTGGTGGAATTAAGCTATATGAGCTCGCTTCAACTGCAAATGAATGGCAATAGCTACCAAACACAGACACCTCCTGACTTTTCTAAGTATAAATATAATTCATAAGACTAACTTTGGCTACCTGTATTCCAGCAATGTTGGCCATGCTCCCCGTTTTTCTATCAATCCTCCTATGTTTCCCTACCCTGATGCTTCATTCCAATGGAGAATACGTTACTCAGGAAGTCAATTCTTGGAGAGGCTCCATCTCCCGGCAGCAGGGCCCGAGTCTATCGCCTTTGATGCCGCAGGTGGAGGCCCCTACACTGGTATCTCCGATGGTAGAATCCTCAAATATGTGAATGCCAGCGTTGGCTTCCTGGAGTTTGCCATCACTTCGCCTAACAGGTAACAGGATATCACTTTGAAACTTTGCTCCCACATACATGTAAATGCTCCTTTCGACCAGTGCTAATAAGGCTTGATACACTTGTTCTGTTAAGGTCCAAGGAGTTGTGTGTTGGCAACGGTGATGTCGCCCTGGATTACATCTGTGGCCGGCCATTCGGCCTCGGGTTCCACGATCAGACTGGTGACCTATACATCAGTGATGCTTACCATGGGCTTATGGTGGTTGGTCCCAATGGTGGGGTTGCTACCCAACTAGCCAATGCTGCAGATGGTGTTCCTTTTGGGTTCACTAATGCTCTGGACATCGACACCAACACTGGAATGTTTATTTTAGATTATAGTTCTCGTGTTTTCTGTCAAGTAGGTTTCTGCCAACTTCTTAAGATATTAGTCCACGGTAGTTTACTTGGAAAGTTAATGTTATTCCTCAATATTTACCACTTTGTCAAAATTTGGTAGTGAATTAGTGCCTCACTCCAAGCTCATGACATGACTGGGAGGCTAATGAAATATAACCCAGAAAGCAAGGAGTTGAAGGTGCTGTTAGGAGGACTCGGGGAGTTGGAATGGCATTACAAGGATGGTCTTTCATTCTATTACAGAGGCTAAGAGAATTGAAAGTTCTGGATGGAAGGCCCAAAAGCTACTACTTGGGAAATTTCATGAATTCAGGAGACCGGCCAACATCAAGAGGGAAAACAAAAAGAAGGAGAATTTTGGTAAAGGCTTTGGTTGGAGATGAAACAGGATGTCCATCACAGCAGCAATCTCCTGCACTATAATTTAATGGAGATGGCATGATTTTGGAGGCAATCGCCCTGACACACGGGGGCAGCATTAGTGAAGTAGCAGTTTATACATTTTTAAAATGCATATAGGTCTCCCTACTGCACTTGTTATTGCTATGCGTGCCTTCAAAATCTCACCAAAAGGAAGAACTGATGGGGTAGGCCAAATTATGGGCATCTTCCTGATTGTGGAAGGATCTGCTGCTATGTTAATAAAATCGTATTACCCATTTTAATATCTTCTGAGCCTCAAAAAAAGGTGGCGTATTACCATATCAGATATGAGCAAGTGTTGGTTATTAGCAAGTGTTAATATCTTCGGTACTTACTTCCAGATTACGAAAGAAACATTTCGTTTGAGTTAGTTCCTGGGTTGTTTAGCACGTGTAGATGGTAACAGTGGTTAAACAAAAGTTCAGAATATAATATTTTGGGTTTGCCTGTTATTTCCATATAGTGGCCAGCATGGGTTTTTCCATTATAGATATCAGGCTGAAGTTCCACAAGATATAGATGTTATCATCATCCCGGCACGGAAACCTCACTGTTACGCTTCCCAGCAACCAAGATAGTCTAAAGAAACATCACTTCTCACATGGTTCAAACTATAAGCGTGCAAATCTGAAGTGCTAGGACATAATATTTGGTACATAAACCTATATATAGACAGCAATTTCAAACAGATTTCAATGTTAATTTTAGTTTCTTAATTTCAAACAAGGAGTTTGATCCTACATTTCTAGAATGACTATAACAAAAACAGAATGATCCTGTCAACTGCATGTTGCATGGCCCCAACAAAGGCATTGAACTGGATTCTAAGTCTCCCTGTCATTCTTTTCAAATGGCATAGGGAAGACTTCAGATTCTTGTATTGACTACTGTATAATCGTACCTCCTAAGTACAAGTCTCGATTGATGTCATCATTAAACATATAATTTTTGTGAGTACTGAAATAGAAAAGGAGAAGTAGAGTAGCTTGCAAACACTATAGTAGCACCTTCAAACTGCATTGTGATATTCATCAATGGTTTCTTTCATCCCATCCAACTGTGCTATGACATATTCCAGATTCTCACAACAGATCCGTTGATTTTTTGAAAATGTAATCGCACTTCTAAATGGACTATACCGCGCTTTGATTTCATCCCGCAGGGTCACTTGGATGTCCTAGCTTTACAAGAACAAAACAATGTGAAAAGAGTCACCCTCAAACAATTCAAATCCAGCCTCAGATTCAGTGCCTGAATGAGTCAGAGAATCTCTAAGTGTAGGTTAGACAACTGCAATAGGGTCATCCTCAATTCTATACAAGCCACAAGCCAACCTTGCTCCATCACACATGGGTACACGACAAGCACACATGTTCAATTTGGGACACTTGAGGCTTGAATATTAAAAGATGTCTGTGATTTATGGGTGATTTATGTTCAAATGCATTTTCTCAGAAAAACCATCTTTTCCTTCCTACCAACATTAAATTTATTCAAATGCAAACTATTAGTCATTCAAAGCCATATTTTCACAACTGACTTTTTCAGCTTCATTCCGTGGCTTTACATGGCCATGGCCTTTAGCATGCCTCTAATGAACATTGTGTTAGATTATGCCAAGGATGCATTTCTTTTCCTAATCTAACTAGTTCCTGGAAAGGATTCCATTGGGAGGAAAATTTTATCATGCTTTTTATATGAGTCACCCTTGGAGGGAAGCCTTACATGATAATAAGCATTGTAAGTGGAAATCATTCATTTTAAGAGCTACAAAGGTGAGAAGAAAAATTCAAAACATTCCCTTGATCAATGGTCATTTACACTATCAAAAGCACAGAGACAATTTTAATGAGTAATCATAAGAAACAACCACTGGATCATGTTGACACCACTTAAAAGAAACTGCAGATGCAATCTTAAATATAATTATGGTAGCAGTTAGTAGTATTCGCTTCACTGGAATTACATCCAAATATAAGTCTCCAGCAACACATTTCCCAGAAGGAACAATGCTTTTGACAAGGTATTATCATAAATACTTAGCATTCATGTAGCACCCCTTTTCAGTCCGACCTGATTGGTTGGTCCAAATCGGATCCGGGATGCTCTGATACCTATTAAAGTGTAGCGACCCCCGAGCCCGACCCGACCCAATTGGCAGATCCGAACCGAAACCTGCTGAGCCCTACGATGCCTTTTATCAAATCCATTTATCAAATACATTTGGCTAAGTTATTTGCTTCTCAAATCTTTACGAAGCGATTTCAATTAGGGTAAGCCCATAAATATTTACAAATTCAACGCACTTCCTTTACAAAATATGCATTTAATCAAAAATGGCATTTTATGCCGTTTACAACATAATATCCAAAATCATATTCAAAAATAGGTACAAAAATGATTTCGGAATTGAACTCCCTTTTTGTTTACAAACAACTATGCTCAAAATGGTGAGATGCGCTGTAACGGAGCATCCGTGAACTGGATGACTGCTTCGACCTTGCCCGCCAATCACCGTCATCACCTCAATACCATTGATTGTAATACGCTAAGCATTTTCATGCTTAGTAGTTCCCATACGCTTCTATTCTATTTTAGTTCAATACGAATCATGTAATAATAAAATACTGCTCATACAATGTCTATGTGTAATGTAAAATATACTTATACAAATACACTTTTTAATATCATTTTTCGCTTTTCGGTTTACGATTTCACATATGTCTATAGAGTCAACATTCACGATAAATTTAGTTGGTGAATCATGTCTTGTTTGTCATTCAGTAGCAATGTGATTTCACATTCAATATTACAATCTCACATATGACTGTGAAAGTCGACATTCACGACAGATTCAGTTGGTGAATCCTGTCTTGTTTGTCATTCAGTAGCAATGTGATTTCGCATTGAACAAATACAGTTACCTTCATGACGAATTCAGTTGGTGAATCCTGTCATGTTAGTATTTCAATAATGCATTTCAAATCAATTTACTCTCATGCGGTAAATTCATTTATAGTTCAAATACACGCACATATGATGTAACACCCCAAAATACACCCTAGTCATTTTTAAACATAATTAGGGTATATCATTAGTGCATTTGGAAATTTTTCGTAATTATTATTTTGCTAAGTGAGAAAATTTTAAAACTTGAAATTTGTACAAGATACAATGATAAATTTGTAATTTGTCAAAATGGGACACAAAAGACATAATATAAGAAGATGGTAAATATTACATAAACTAAGATAACTCGATTTGAAAATATGTGGAGAGCTGAGGACTAACTTGGTAATAAAAAGAAAATAAACTCAAATGTGATAGCACTATGGCTTCCCATTTTGGTGAGCAGAAACATGAAAGAGAAAAACGTAGAGAGAGAAGGGGAAGGAGAAGAAGAAGAAGAAAGTCAAAGAAAGGTATGAAATTTGTTAAGTTTGTATGAAACTTGTATGGAAACTATGATTTTGCATTTCGATTATCGACTTTTGACTTTTGTATGGAATTGCTCACGGCAAACCATAAACCCTTTTTTTACGACCTTGGCCTAAGAAACCCCACTTCTAGATATCACAAGTGCTGCACTCTGCTACTGGATTGTAATCCTCAATCGATAATATTTGTATTAAGAAAATATTGGGGTTTTAGGGGAAATGTTGTCAAAATTTCTTCCAACTTCGGATGATCATAATTTCTTCGTCTGAACTCCGTTTCGGATGTTCTTAGAGTCTATGGAAAGCCCTTTGAGTCTAGAATCCATCCATATATAGCTTGATAATATTAGAACTCATATTAGGTCCAAAAATCATGAAAAACAGTAGGCCTTGCTGGTTCTGCTCGTAGTCACTATTCATGGAAAGCCTCCAACTTCGGGTGGTCATAATTTCTTCATCCGGTCTCCATTTCGATGTTCTGACTCTATAAGCCTTTGTCTTAATCCATCCATATATAGCTTGATGAAATTGGAATTCATATTAGGTCCAGAAATCACGAAAAACATTAGGCCCTACGAGACTTAATAGTGCATAGTATGCAAAAATAGGGTTGCTAGAAGCATCGGTACCGGTACCACTTGGACTGATACCGGTACCAATCCTCTTCTGTCAATGGGTACCAGTACCACTTTGAGTGGGACCGGTACCACTTCTCCTTTGCACAATGGGTACCAGTACCAACTTTTGGTACCGATAGTTGGTACCGGTACCACTTACGGGTTCTGCTCAGAAAATGGCAAATTTCGCCATTCTCACCCATTTTTCTTCAATAAACCTCCTCAAATTCATCTTATATTAAATATCCACCATGGAATCCACTCAAAACAACTCCAAAAGTGGTTTAGCACAATAAAACCCCTTTTTCTTAAGTTAGGGCTTTTCCCCAAAATCAAAATCATAAAAAATGAAGTTAGGGTTTTGTTTTCATACCTTGAATCTCTTCAAATCTTCTCGTAGGTCAAGCCATCTCTGGGCAAGAAGGATGAAATCCCACCTAGAACTTGATCTTCTCCCAAGCCCTAGCTCTCTCTCCCTCTTCTCCTCTCTTTCTCTCCCAAAAATCTTTTTTTTTTTGCTACAAATGAGCTCCTTATACCACTTTTGGTCTTTAAATCCCATGTTCTCCTAAGGCCATGTTTGGCTCACTCCTTACTTCCATTTCCCATTTTTCTCATTTAACTATTCCATTACTTCATTTGACTCACATTAGCATTTAAGCTTATTCTATTTTTTACCCTTAGGTTCTCATTTTCCTCCTTAAGCCTTGTTTGGCTTCTCTCATTATTTCATTTCTCATTTTTCTCATTTTGGCATTTAAGTCCATTTTCATTAGACCCTTAGGTCCTTATTTTACAAATTCCAAATTTGTCCTTTACACTTGGGTTTATTTCAGGGTTCAATCAATTTTCATTTAGCATGTAATATTTGCATTTGGCTCTTAGCCATATAATCATTTAATCAATATTCATTTAACAATTTTTAAAATTCCTAAGTTGGCGCCTAATTAATACCCGTAATATACACAATTTTATTATAAAATTTAGGGTATTTTTGTATACACAACTCTCCCCACTTAATAAAATTTCGTCCTTGAAATTCTGTACCTTTGGGCTAAACAATATGCATACGTTGTCGCATCATTTCTTCACTTTCCCAAGTGGCTTCTTCGATTTTATGGTTTCTCCACAACACTTTGACTAACGGAATCTTCTTGTTCCTCAGTTCTTTCACTTCCCGAGCCAAGATCTCTACTGGCTCTTTTTCATATGTCAAATCCGGTCTAGGCTCACTTGTTTCCAAAGAGACTACATGTGACGGGTCTAAACGGTACCTCCGTAGCATGGACACATGAAATACATTATGGATCTTCTCCAAGTCCGGAGGTAATGCCAAACGGTATGCCACTGGACCCACTTTTTCGATTACTTCATAAGGCCTAATGAATCTAGGGCTCAACTTGTCCTTTTTCCTGAATCTCATCACCTTCTTCCAAGGCGATACTTTGAAAAACACTTCTTCGCCGTAGGGACCCCCATATCAGAATATTTTTCTTTTCTGCGTTCGTGATATGATTTCTCGTCTATCGATGGCCACCTTCAATCTTCTCTAATCATTTTCTACTTTTCTTTCGGGCCTCAGATCAAGTCAGGCCAATCACTTTCTTTCACTAATTCCATTCCAACACAACGATGTTCTATATTTTCTTCCATATAAAGCCTCATAAGGCGTCATTCCAATACTCGATTGGAAACTGTTGTTGTACACAAATTCAACTAAAGGGATGTGTCAATCCCAACTACCCTTATAGTCGATCACACAACTCCTTAACATATCTTACAGAATCTGGATCACTCTTTCTAATTGTCCATCCGTCTGCGGGTGGAATGTTGTACTGAAATTCAGTTGAGTGCCTAAAGCTTCTTGCAATTTTCCCCAAAATCTCGAGGTAAACCTGATCTTGGTCCTAAAGCACGATATTGAAATTTATGCAACCAACTATTTCATGTATACCGCTAGCTTATCAAGTGAATAGTCGGTTCTCACTGGTAAGAAGTGAGCTGACTTGGTCAATAGGTCTACTACGACCAAACTAAGTCATGCTTTCTCCCTGTCAATGGTAACCCAACCACAAAATCCATGGTGATTCGGTCCCATTTCCACTCTGGTATTCTGATAGGCTGCAATAATCCCAAAGGAACTTGATGCTCTACCTTTACTCTTTGACACACTAAACACTTGGACACGAATTCTGAAACATCTCTTTTCATTCCAAACCACTAGTATGACATTTTCAAATCTTGAGACATCTTGGTGCCATCGGGATGGATAGCAAAAGATCCATTGTGTGCCTCTTCAAGTATGGATTTCCTCAAATCATTATCATCGGGTACACAAACCCGATCTTTATAATACAAAACTCCATTTTCGTTAACTATAAATTCGGTTTCTTTACCATCTCCAATATGACTTATTATGGCAGCAATTTTCTCATCTTTCTTTTATGCCTCTAGCACTCAATTCAACAAAGTCCCGCCCCCGCTATCAATTCACACCGCCAACGATTAATCGAAAGCATTCAACGCCGCTGCCAGACCGCCTTTCTACTTCAAAGCGGCCACACTACATTGGCCTTTCCCGTGATAATCAATCACGCAAATATAATCTTTATCAATTCCATCCATCTCCTCGCTGTCTCAAGTTAAGCCTCAAGCAGAGGGCAAATACTTAAGACTTTATGATCACAATGAAACACTTTTCTATACAAATAATGTATCCAAATTTTCAAGAAATACAATTGCGACTAATTCCAAATCATGTGTGGGGTAGTTCTTTTATGCTATTTCAACTGCTCTGAAGCTATTAGGCTACCACTTTACCCTCTTGCATTAGGACACATCCAAGTCCATTTAATGATGCATCACTAAAGATCACATATTCTTTACCGTAGGTCGGCTGAGTAAGAACCGGTGCCTCGATTAAGAACGCTTTCAACTAATCAAAACTTCTTTGACATTTTTCACTTCATTCATACTTTACATTTTTCTGGAGCAATCTTGTCATCAAGGCTGCAGTCATAGAAAACCACTTAACGAATCTTCTATAGTAACCTCGCCAAATCCCAGAAACTACGTATCTCTCTATAACATTCTGGTGGCTTCCATTCAACAACTACTTCTATCTTCTTTGGATCCACTCGGATTCCTTCTTTCGATACAATGTGTCCAAGGAATGACACTTCCTTTAACCAAAACTCGCACTTGCTCAGTTTTGCATATAATCTTTCTTTTCTCAAAATTTCTAACACTACCCAAAGGTGTGTGTCGTGATTTTCCCGATCTTTTGAATACACAAGTATGTCGTCTATGAACACTACGACAAACTGATCCACATACCTGGGCCAACACGATTCAGGTCCATGAAAGTCGCTGGAATATCAAATCAAACGGCATTACAAGGAACTCATAATGTCCATATCGCGTTCTGAATGCTGTCTTATGCACATCGGCATCTTTAATCCTCAACTGATGATACCCAGAACGCAAGTCTATCTTCGAAAAGATACTTGCACCTTTTAATTAGTCGAACAAATCATCAATTCTGGGTAACGGATACTTATTCTTTACGGTTAACTTATTCTATTGTCTATAATCGATACATAACCTAAGCGTACCATCTTTCTTTTTAACAAAGAGCATGGGAGCTCCCCACGGGGATACACTTGGTCAAATAAACCTCTTTTTCTGGGTTAGCTTATCAGAATCCACCTTTAATTCCTTTTAGCTCCATCGAGCTCATTCGCACGGTGTAATAGATGTCGGTGTGGCACCTAGTACAACGTCAATAGAAAACTCAATCTCCCTCTATGGAGGCAATCCTGGCAACTCTTCCGGAAACACGTCCAGAAAGTCACTAATGGTAGGGATATAGGATACACTAGGCCTTGCCTTTTTCATTTCAATCACATAAACCAAATAGGCTTCACATCCTTTCCGCACCATTATTCTAGCAGTGGCCGTGGATATCACATTAGAGAGATGGTTTGACCTCTTGCCGATGAAAGTTATTTCATCCTCATTTGGTGTTCTTATGTCACTCTTTTCATTCTACAACTGACTAACGTTGGTGCTCCGGATAACTAGTCCATCCCTAACATCACATCAAATTCTCGCGATAACTCAATCAAATCTCCCAAAAATTCATACTCGTATTTTGATGGTAGACAATCTCATACACTTTGTTCACAACGCTATGTCCGAGCGGGTTCGTCACCAAGATATCATACTCCTGCTTCACTCTCTAAATTACCCAAATTGGGTATATCGGTACACACATATGAATGGGTTGATCCCATATCTATCAATGCATGTACAATAGTATCAAAGATAGTAAAATTACCGATGATCACATCCAGACCGTATTTCCATCGCTTATCGCATATGCTCTAGTTGGAGCACGAAATATCCCCATAGTTCAGGTTCCTTGCCTTGAACACTCTGCAAGTGATGCAAACACTTGTCGCTTTTCGCACCGGCATCATTGCCCTCATCTGGTGTGGTGTTGTGAAGGGACATGCCCTAGTACAATTTCGTATCTTGTGCTCCATGGATTCACAACCCAAGCAAGCACCTGTCAATCTCCAACACTCTCCCTTGTGTCTTCTCCCACAATGAGAACAACGAGGAACATCTTGTCCCCTATAAGCACCTCCTTGTGCACTCTCAGAACTAATGGCGCCGTAGAGTCCTATTCTTACAAGTAGCCTTAGTTGTAGGCTGAATGGAACCCAGGGCCCCGAATCTCAGACATCACCGCTAATGAGCACTTGTCCGACCGGGAATTCCTTTTTTTCCCCTCGTCTCTTTCTTTTCTTTCATTTTCCTCTTTCTTAACTCTGTCCACATTTAGAGTACATGTCACAATTTTGGAGAAGTCATCGTGACAAAATCCTATGACATGGGCCCGAATATGGTCATTAAGGTTGTCTTCAAACTTACGGCACTTCTCCTCTTCGGTTACTAGCATTTCAGGAGCATACTTGCTCAACCATGTGAATTCTCTCATATATTCTGTTACACTCATTTTTCTTTGTCTTGGATTATGAAACTCCCGTCTCATGTTAGCTAAATAGATGCGACCCACATAATGCTTCTTGAATTCATCCAAGAAGAACTTCCATGTAATACTCTCTAGTGGTGAGGTCCTGGTCACGGAAACCCACCACTGATAAGCCTCATCTTGTAGTAGTGAGGTCGCACATTCTAACTTCTCTTCCGATGTGCAATGCATTTGCACAAGCATTCGCTCGGTTCTCTCGATCCAATTTTCTGCCATTGATGGCTCATTTTCTTTCTTTCCAAGAAAGTCTATCAGTCGGTACTTTCCATTCTCTCATCGGCTGATTCTCCTGAGCAATCATAGTTCTGGCCGTCTCTGCCTTGTAAAGCCCGCTAATCGTCAGAGGATACCCATAAGACCTTCCCGCCACTTGTTCTAGTTCATTTACTGGTGGAGCATGAGATGCTTGTCCACCTACCACACTAGCAAGACTATCAGGACGATTTCCCCAGTCACCTTCGACCCTATGGGTACCTAAACCATCCATGCTTACCTATTAAGACCAACAAGATCCGCGTCAAAGTCATGTCATCCTTTATATACAAATGCAATGTATATCAAATACCATTTTCAAATTTTTTTTTTTTTTTAAAATCGTTTAGGTCTTTTCCATAAAATGTCAAACCTAGGCCTCGATGTCCTAAGTTGTAGCACCCCTCTTTTCGCCTTCAATTTAATTAACGAGTCCGAACTCGGACTGGATGCCTGATACCACTTAAAGTGTAGCGACTTCGAGCCCGACCAACCCGGTTGGTGGATCCTAATCAAAACCCCAGGGACGCCCGTTCGAAGCCTTTTTATCAAATAAATTCATCAAATACATTTCATTAATATAAGCGATTTCATTCTCAAATCTTTACGGAAGCAATTTCAATTTAGGGTAAGCCCATAAACATTTACAAATTCAATGCAATTCCTTTACAAAATATGCATTTAATCAAAAATGGCATTTTATGTCGTTTACAACATAATACCCAAAATCATATTCAAATATAGGTATAAAAATGATTTCGGAGTTGAACTCCCTTTTTGTTTACAAAATAATCTCATGCAAAAAAATGGTGAGGATACATGTAACAGAGCATACTCCGTGAACTTTCGATGACTCGAGCCTCGACCTTTGGTCCGCTTCAATCACCGCTCATCACTCTGCATCACACAATGATTAAACAATAAGCTAACCATTTTCTACGCTATGGTTTTATACAGTTCTCTATTCTATTTCGCTCAATACGAATCATGCATTTATCAAAATAATACCTTTATACAATGTCTATGTAATGTAAAAGATACTTATACAAATACACTTTTTAATATCATTTTTCGCTTTTCGGTTTGCGATTTCACATATGACTATAGAGTCAACATTCATGACAAATTCAGTTGGTGAATCATGTCCTGTTTGCCATTTAGTAGCAATGTGATTTCACATTCAATATTACAATCTCACATATGACTGTAGAAGTCGACATTCACGACAGATTCAATTGGTGAATCTTGTCCTATTTTTCATTCAGTATAAATGTGATTTCGCATTGAACAAATACTGCTACTCCTCTATGACGAGACCAGTTGGTGAATCCCATCATGTTGGTATATCAATAATGCATTTCAAATCAATTTACTCTCATGCGGTAAATTCACTTATAGTTCAAATACACGCACATTACAGATATTGACAAACATTTCAAATACAAAGTTTAAATATATATATATATATATATATATATATATATATATATATATATATATATATATATATATATATATATATATATTTACAAATAGAACTTGAAATGGGAAATGAGTCACAAAGAACAAACCAATTTATCGATCCCTTGTCTTGTTCGATACCAGCCCTAGGTTAGGTTTTTATCTTCACCTGCACCTAGTCAAATACAAATTTCTCCACTCTTAGTGGTTGAACAATTAATCATACTAAAAGAATATCGTTTCGCCGAGGCGGCGAGGTACAGTACGTTTTCTCTCCCATATACTCTTATATGAACCCCCATTAAACCTTTATTATGGTCCCTAAACAATCGATGTACAAATACAAGACTTAACAGTGCATAGTATGCAAAAATAGGGTTGTTTGGGAGCACTCCACGCAACACTCTGGACCTAGCATCACTAGTCCTCTTCTCCGTCACCGGTACGGTACCACCTTTATTGGTACCTGTACCACTTCTCCTTTGCACAATGGGTACCTGTACCAACTTTTAGTACTAGTACCACTTGCGGGTTCTGCCCCAAAAAATGGCAAATTTCGCCATTCTCACCCATTTTTCTTCAATAAACCTCCTCAAATTCATCCTATATCAATAATCCACCATGGAATCCACCCAAAACAACTCCAAAAGTGGTTTAGCACCACTAAAACCCTTTTTTCTTAAGTTAGGCTTTTCCCCAAAATCAAAATCATAAAAGATGAAGTTAGGGTTTTGTTTTCTTACTTGGAATCTCTTCAAATCTTCTCTTGTAGGTTGTTTGATCTCTTAGAAGCAAAAAGTGGGAAGAAATCCCACCTAGAACTTTATCTTCTCCCAAGCCCTAGCTCTCTCTCCCTCTTCTCCTCTCTCTCTCCCAAAAATCTTTTTTTTGCTCCAAATGAGCTCCTTAAACCACTTTTGGTCTTTAAATTTTATGTTCTCCTAAGGCCATGTTTGGCTCACTCCTTACTTCCATTACTTCATTTAACTCACATTAACATTTAAGCTTATTCTCTATTTTTTTACCCTTAGGTTCTCATTTTTTCCTCCTAAGCCTTGTTTGGCTTTTTCTCATTATTTCATTTCTCATTTTTCTCTCATTTTAAGTATTTAAGTTCATTTTCATTAGGACCCTTAGGTCCTTATTTTACAAATTCCAAATTTGCTTTACACTTAGGTTTATTTCCGGGTTTAATCAATTTTCATTTAGCATGTAATAATTATATTTGGCTCTTAGCCATATAATCATTTAATTAATATTCATTTAACAATTCCCGAAAATTTTTCAAATTTACTTAATTTATACCTGAAATATATAATAATTTTTATTATAAAATTTTAGGATATTTTTGGAGTGTCACAATTCAACTAAAACAAAGCAGGAGCCTAAGCACTGTACAATCAAAAAGAGAACTCACAGGCAATTAAAAATATTTTTTTTGATAAGTAACGGACAATTAAAATATAAATGCCTCAGGATTACTCTACCTACATAAAGGTGAATGATTTCTGGTCAGACTACATTTACAAAACAGCCATCCTGTCTGGACAATAACTTTTAAATTTCATTTACTCTTAATGAAACTAAACAACCTTTGAAAGACTATATCATGTCCAAGGATAAGTTCTCTCCCTCCTCTTATCCTTTGTCCTTCATCATTTGTTTCAGTTTGGTACATTATGGAAATTTTGAGCTAGTTTGATATACTCTCTCCATAAAAATAAAGACATCCCCAAGTTATCTCAGAAATTTCCAAAATTTTCATTCTAGATGATCCCATTTGGTGATGATTTTTCTCATCTATAAAATACTTTCCACTTTTCCCTGTAACCCAAGACAGTTTTCCAACTCTGACCATTTGACCCTGCCAAATTGAAACCTAAATGTCTTCCCTGGGATCTCAGTAATTCTCTTATGATGAATCCAGCCATTTGCAAAAGAGCTATACAGATACCACGTAGTCATTCTCCACATGGGGAACGATCAAGTCCTACGCTCTGCTGTAATGTCTATCATAAATTATGAGCATCCAATGTAAGACCCGAGAAATTCCAATTTCTCTAAAATAAGAAATCTGCAATTTTGATTACAAAATTGTTATTTCGCTGAAAAATCCGAATTTATTCTCTAGGATCTCGGATGACGAAACTGATTGCACTGGCTTGAATCGCCTCGCGAAATCTAGCTAAAGACGTAAAATTTCAGAAACGTAGATAGCCTAGCCACACGCCTTTCAAGACGCTGCTCGCGGTCAGAAAACCATTTTGGTTGTGACAAAAGCCATATATAACACGCATCATGTGCTATATGTACGAGTAGAGAAAATGATGAAATGCGGACGACCGAGCAGAGCGCCGAATAATAATTTCGAAAAGAGGACATAATGGTCATTTTGGAAGTTGTTAAGTCACTAAATGACAAAAGTGCTACAGTGGTCTTCTTCTTCAAATTGAAAAGAAAGCAAAAACGTGGGGGAGAGATGGGAAAAACCAGTAGCCATTTCGTTTGAGAGGTTTTTAGAGAGAGAGAACACTTCTTCTGTGGGGATTCAGACGCGATCCAACCTGCCATGGCCTCTCTCTGACAAGAAGAAGAACCGCCATTTGTAGAGGGCTTCTGCAGACCGATTTGCTGAAGTTTTGACAACTCCAAGAAGTAGGGGTTTTTCCCTACTTAGTTTTACGCCTATTTAAGGTTTTACAATGCTTCGGGTTGGTCGAGGCCTTGAACTAAGCCGCTTGATCGGTCCCAAACCTTGGGATCGAATTGATATGATTTTTGAAGCCAAACGAGCAAATTCCCTGCGGATCGCCCACATCGAAGTTGGTGGACTAATTGTGTATTTATGTTGATGCGCAGCTGGTTTGTATGAGGCCGAAATGGCCGTGAAAAACCCGTGTTCACTAAGTGAACCGATAAATTGTGCTTAAGTGGTTAGGGCTTTACCTGCTCCCTAAATGTCACGCAGAATACATGCGAATAGCTACGTTTTGTCTGTTTTAATAAACTTAATTGTCAGAATAACACAACGTTTGAATAATTTCACTTTGAACGTGGAATTTACATGACATGACCGTGGTGAATCAATGTTTGTAAACGAGCAGATGTTTATATATTGGCACTTAATGACCATCTGAAATGGCACATGGGTCCTATGACTTAACATCCTAGACTATGTATTTCGGGCGGTACGTATAAATAGCCTGTAGAAAACGTCGGCGATAGTCTAAAAGGTTAATCATCTGAGGGTATAAATTAAACTAAAAAGATCAATCGCTCTGAAATGCCCAATCGACATTCACATCTGTAAGGGTAATCCACAAACAAATAATATATCAATCAGCTCTGAGCTACCTAATCGATATATATACATCGGAGGGTTGTCCACTAATAAAACAATAATTTCATACAAGGCTTAGGCGATTGTGAGGAGTCGGTGAGACTCGATTTGAGTCGGCCATGTAGACATTCAAGTAGGATCATGTATTTCATGAATGTATGTTTGTTTTGGATCATCAGACCGCACTTAGCCGAGAGGCCCACTTAGGCGATTCCACTATCGAAGCATTAGCTCACTCGCCGTGGGACCCCCTTGTTATACTGTGAGCGTGCGAGGAGACGGTTCGTCCTGAGGCTGTTTTGTAGAAGAAGTCGGATGTGGCTTGTGTCACATCGCATACATTATTAACGCTTTCATCAATATATGCTGTATAAGATAGCTTTATTAAACTTTCAACGATTGATGACAGTTCGGATATACTGGGACAGTGATGGGGCTATGGCCCAAGAGGCCGTTTACTCATGTTGGGATTATATCGACCGTTTTCTTGGGACAGTATATGCGCATCAGATTGCAGAGCTCTCCGTACAAAGGAGACTTCGCCTGCCTGCATGCCTGCAACCCGACATCCACTTCAGACCTACTGGGGTCACTGTAGCCAACGACCCTGTGCTGCGCTGTCACAGCCAGACGTACTCTGCATACGAATACCTGCGAGCTGGTTTGGTATCCATCACCACTAGGTGGTTTGATAAGATGTGCATACTAAACCTATATTGCTGATTCGTAATTTTTAGCTTGTGTTGAGTAAGGTCATCACCACCAGTAGTCTGGCTGCTCGTTTAGGTATGAGATTATCTAGAAAATCAATGACAAAACTAGGACACTACATGCACGTGTTTTGTGTTTTGTGTGATTTGACATTCACAAAGAATGTGGTGCCACTGTTGTGATGAGATAGATTATTTGTGTTTGGTGATTAGCACATGACGTGTAGAAAATATTTTAGAAAATATTTTCAGTGGTACAAAGGTATAAAACTGGAAATGAAAATGAAGAAAAATAAATTTTTAATAAATTTATTGGATGAGAATTGAAGAAAATGGAAGAAAATAAATTTTTATAAATTTATTTGAGTGAGAAAATTTTTCAAAGGAAACTGAACAAAGAAAATAAATTTTTATAAATTCTATTTGCTTGTAGGTGAGGAAAATATTTATTTTGGGTTTTACAAAGTGTAAAACTCAAGAAGGAGAAAATAAATTTTTAGAAATTTATTTGGTATTATGGGAGAAATAAAAAATGAGGAGAAAATACTTTCTCATGATTTACAAGTAGTAAAATTGAAGAATGGCAAAATAAATTTTTATAAATTTTATTTTGAGTGTCCAAAAAATGATTTTAAAGTGATTTTCCAATTGGCCAAAGAAACAAAATAATAATAATAATCATAATGAAAAAAAAAAAAAAATTCTAAGATCATAAATACCACTCATATTGTAAAAATCAGATGTGCTAATAGGAGAGTATATCAGAAAATTGTATTGCAATACAATGATTTCAGGTTGTGACTTACAATGGTCAAGTAAGAACTCAGATTGCAATACAAATTATTAGGCCATTGTAAGATAAGACACTGGTAGGGAAAAGGGTGATTATGTGATCAGATTGGAGCATACCAGAGAGAGAATGGTAACACAACACTGGATTGTATTGTGATCAGGTATGGCATGGATCGTATCGCAATACGCCATCGGGCCACTGACACGCCGAAAGGTGCGCGCCGGGCAGCCAGCGGTGGCGCGCGACGGGCGCCGCAGCCAGCGCCGGGTCAAGGCAAGAAGAAAAGTGCCGACTGGCGTCAGCGCGCGCCGGGCGGCAGCAGCGAACAACCGGGCGAGGCAGCGGGAGCGGCAATAAAAAGGCGGGCGCCGGCACCCAGGCGTGGCAGGGGCACGCGTGGCGGCGCAGCGCTACTGGCGAGCGCCGTGTTGGCAGCAGGATGCTGCGCGCCCCGGCTCACGCCGCGCTACGCGGCTGTGCACTCGCCTGCTTTTGGTCTCTCGCCACTCTCGTATATTTTCCGAAGCGCCAAGACTTGACATTGTTCAGAATCCGCTCATGAACACCGTTTATTACAAATTTTCCGAAAAATATTTATTAAATTAAATAAAATCAAATAAAATCAAATAAAATTTGATAAAATTAAAAATAAATTTCAAAATAAAATTTTCAAAATAAAAATTTCGTCGAAACAATATTTTAAATATGAAATTGATTGCAGATACACTGAAAGAAAAGATTGAAGGGTCCCTGGTTTGTTTATGTCTGATATACTATATTGATTTAATCACTGAAATCGTGATCATACGTAGTTGCGTAGGAAACTATATGCATGGTAAATGTGTATAGGAAAAAGGTTGAATGCTAAGGTTAGGAACTGTGATCTTACTGGATGGATAATGAAATGAATGTAGTTTAAATTTTTATCCAATAATGAATTGAGTTGGTGGAAGTTAGCGCCACTTCCTAGAAACAACCAGAATGGGCCATGGTTGTCAAGTCTGCTTAGTAATTGGCATGTGCATCATTAGTTAGACTAAATGGAAACTGATATGAATCGTGTTGCCATTCTACACATGTATGGCTAGTAGAAAGAGACCAGAGATCAGACGGGCACCGTCAGCACCACTGACAATTGACTGAAATTGGGCTTCAAGATATGATCGGGCCGGGCCTTGTAGAGCTTAGGTGCTGTAGGCTGCCATTGCACAAGATAGCATAGCAGTAGTCAGTGAGATCCCAAAACTCTCGAGGTTTGCGACGTATTATCCTCCGACATTCACGGGGATGATCCGGCGATGGCCGACCATTGGTTCATGCAGATCGAGAAGGTGTTAGAGGCCATGGAGATTACCTCCGACACGACCGTGATTAATAGCTGCGCCTACGTAGAGAATGAGGCCAGAATAGAGGAAATGGCAAGTGGACTCAGATAATTTATGAGGAGCCACAGTCTGGTTCTCCCAAGTGACTGTGGCGCAGACTAGGATGATATGTCGAGGTCAGGTCAAGATCTCGGGACTCTACCACAGGGACCCAAGATTATGGACATGTCGAGTTCGATGTCATCCCTGACGGATCGTCGGCGCTTACGTGATCTTATTGATTGTGAGCTGCCAGAGAGTTACCGCCACACGCAAGATCACTATGTGGTATCAGGGACAAACATGATATTTTGCCCATATAGCATAATGAACCAGTATGATATCATTGGTCAAGCTCACGAGCCTATCTTCTAAAGATTATATAGACCGTGACTTTAGATCTACCTCGAAAGGTTTGCGAACATGTGGATGTTTTTCCGCATGAGCTACCCGACTACCTCCACATAGTAATGGAGACTTTATTGAAGCATAATCTCTGTACTTAACGACTCGCACCCGATAGGATGGCACCATTGAAAGAGAACTCGAGTCCACTACATGAGCTACCTGATTATGGTCTCCATAGATCAGCACTTCACCATGCGTCTTGCTCATATTTAAAAGAAGGACAAGACCTTTCGACTGTGCATCGACTATGCATACCGACATGGTTACGATCAAGAATGGTACCCATCACATGATCGACGATTTGTTCGATCACGAGGAGCGAAGTCTACTCTAAGATAGACCTTCAGACCGTTACCATCAATCGAGGGTTGTGGATACAGATATCTTAAGATAAAATAATGAGACTGCAGGTACTTTGTTACTTATGCCTCGAATACGAAACAGCTAGCAGCATTCATGATCTCATGCATAGGGTGTTCCAACCCTATTTAGATCAATTTGTAGTAGTCTTCGTGGATGACATTTTGATCTACTCCAAATGTAGTATACGAGTATCACTTCTGAGGATTGTGTTACGCATCGAGAGACCATCATTAGACACTAACTTCAAGTAAGTACGAGTTTTAGCCATCGAGGGGATTTAACACGTGGTGTCGCACCAGAAGTGTCACGACCCAGAGAAGGTTGAGGCAAGATGAGTCAGAGAGACCGAATGTCAATTCGAGACACGTAGTTTCTCGATTGGTCGGGTATTACTGTGAGATTCGAGAATGCAATAAGTTGTCCATTCGGGCCGATTGTAGAATTTCGCCATTTATGATGGACTCCATGTTGGTATGTCTCAACCATGTGAGAGAGAGATTGAGATACTGAACACGTGATACGTGTGTTGGTAAGAGGGAGGATCAGCCTGGGGCTTCACGTAAGGCGTAAGACTTCTCGTCACACTGTAGTTTCGTGACTAGCCGGATTGAGCATGAGTGACGGATTGCCCTGCAGACGTGGATCCTAAGACTTGGGACAATGCGCCCCAAGCAACTATAGACGAGAGTATATAGCTTTGTTCCTCCACACCCTAAGACGGGTCGAGGAACTAGTTTCAGCTTCTGTGGTGCTATATAAGCACTCAACAAAGACAGACACAAAGGCCGCAGTGTGGGTCAAAGTCGTGACGATCGTAGCTGGGCGCACGAAGGTTGCGGTGACCAGTGGTGGCAGAATCTATCGTCGCTGATCACAAGCCGATATTTGATGAGATGACGCCATCTGCTGCACAGACCTTAGCCAGTTGTCATACTCGACACGGCATTGATTTGGGCTAGAGATTAAGGCCTTTAAAGAAGCCAAGTATAGATGTTCTTCCTAGGGTGTAGGTGAGAGTTTACCCGAGCAGGCCGATTATGATGAGATCTCGAGATTCTCGTCACGCGACCTGACGGTGTCACAAAGATGGCATATCAGCTCGTGTGCACAGTAACATCGCGTCGAGTCGGGTGTGGGTGCACGGTACGGTCATTCACTCTGTGAATGGCCGAGTTTGTCTTGTGACTACGCTCCAATGAAGACTTAGTTCGATTCCGGTGGAAATGACGAAATAATCGAAGTGTACAGCAGCAAGAAGTGGGGTCGTTAACTCTAAGGTGAGAAGCCCGGAGTTATGGCGTAAGGAGACCAGCAGAGTATCCAAAAGGTCCCGTGTGGGTGTAAGAGACCCGTGAGATAATCCAAAATTCTGGGGGGGCGTAAGAGAATCTGAGTTATCCGAAATTCTACAGGAACGAAGAGCCTGCATGTAAGCCGAAGAGTTCTTCAGTCATTCAGATGAAAACACACTGACATGGTTATCACGTAGACTTAGAGTTGAGTGATAGGAGTCGGAGGACTCGAGATTTGGATAATTCCTTTGGAAATCGTCTGTATTGGGTGTTGTCAATGGCAAGGCTCGGTATATGGATGTCATTCATGACATGGACTAAGCCGACACCATTGATTGTCAAGGATCAGCGACCTGGGAAGGTCGCACACCAAGTAAGGGTTGTGTAGGGTTATACGTTGTGCGGATTATATACATGTGTTAGAGGACACGCTGTGAGCATGTGTCCTGGGTCATAAGGGTAGAGGAGCATTTGCCCTTAGTGGAATTCGCCTACAACAACAGTTATCAGGCGAGTATACGGATGGCACCGTATGAGGCACTATGGAGTGGAGGAGTCCACGTGAGAGCGAGATTACGTGATATGCCACTTATCCCTTCTTGTTTAGGATAAAAGGTACGTAATTTAGTCGCTAAATTTAAATGACTGTTTACATGCATGGTAGAGTGCGCATTGCATATGCATGTGCGCATTATGATACCCGTAATTTCAGGACCAAATCTTTTAAGGAGGGGGAGTAATGTAAGACCCGAGAAATTCAATTTCTGGAAAAGGGCAAAATGGTACATTTGATTACAAAATTGTTATTTTGGTTGAAAAAATCTGTAATTTATTCTCTAGATCTCGGATGACTAAACGGATTGTACCGTTGGAATCGTCTTCACAAATCTAAATTTAGCACGTGAAAATTCGTGAAATTCAGAGATAGTTTGAGTTGACACGCCGGTGATATGTTCGGTGTCAGAAACGATTTTGGTTGTGACAAAGCTATATAACACGCACTCATGTGCCATAAGGGTAATGAGAAATGATAAAATGACGTACCGAGGAAGTCAATATCCATTCTCGTAAAAGATGACATACTGTCACTTTGTTGTTAAGTCACTAAATGACAAAAGTGCTACAGTTGTCTTCTTCTTCAAATTGAAAGGAAAGCAAAAACGTGGGGGGAAAGGGGAAAACCAGTAGCCATTTCGTTTGAGAGGTTTTTAGAGAGAGAGAACACTTCTCTCTAGATTTGTACGCGATCCAACCGTCGGCAGTCTTCGGGACAAGAAGAAGAACTGCTCTACGCAGAGAGGGCTTCGCGTGGGTACCGGATTTGTGAGTTTTTGACAAACTCCAAGAAGTAGGGGTTTCTCCCTACTTGGGTTTTACGCTTTATTTAAGTGTTTTACAATGCTTCAAGTTGGTCACGCCGAACGGCCATTGACGGCCCCAAACCTCGGGATCGAATTGATACGATTTGAAGCCAAACGGAGTACCCGTGACTGGCCCATGGCCGAAGTTGGTGGACTAATTGTGTATTTATGTGTTGATGCGTGTATTGGTTTGTATGAGGCCGGAAATGGCTGTGAAACCCGGGTTCACCAAGTGAACCGATAAATTGTGCTTTGAAAGGAATAGTAACCTAGGGTTTTACTGTTCCCAAACAGTGATCAAGAAAATATATTTTGTGAAAAATACGGCGGTTTTGGCCTAGCCATTTAAAACTCTAAATTGCTCGGTGGGTTTTGACTCATTAGCCCAAGTGAGCTAATTTTGATGGGGAAATGTGGAATTTACATGACATGACTGTGTGAATTGAATGTTTGTAAATGTATGCATGTTTATATATTTACACGTGAATTAGACTGTATTGGAAATGGCATACATGCATTCCATATGCACGGGAACATCCTAGGACTATAGGAGCTAGTGCATGAGAAGAGTCTAGAGAAAATGGTTCGGAGGATAGTCTAAAAGTGTTAATCATCTGAGTGTAAACTAAACGGCTAAAAAGTATCAATCGTTTGAGCTACCAACTGATATTCACACTGAGGGTAATCCATTAACAAATAAATATATCAACACTGGAGCGTCCAATTGATATATATACACCTGGGAGGGTTGTCCACTAATAAAACAATAATTTCATACAAGGCTTAAAGGAGCGTGGAGGGAGCTCTGTGGAGGACTCGGGATCTCGAGTCGGGTCGTAGACATTCAAGTAGGATCATGCATTTGCTTTGAATGTATGTTATTTTGGATCATTGTACTGCACTTAGGTGGAGAGTAGCCCACTTTAGGGCGATTCCACTACTGAGCATTAGCTCACCCCGTCGTGGGACCCCCTTTTACAGTACAGGAGCGCGAGAGACGGCCTGGGTCTCGAGGCTGTTTTAGAAGAAAGCCGGGATGTGGCTTTGGTGTCACATTGTATACATGTATTAGAAATGCTTTTATTTTAATATATGTTGTATAAGAGTAGTTTATTAACTCTTGAAACTATGGGATATAGTTTGGATATATTGTGATGAGTATCAGACAGGCCCAAGAGGTCGCTTTTACCTATGTCAGATTATATTTGACTGCTTGGGATGTATATGTGTGTATCAGATGGGCAGAGCTCTCCGTACAAAGGAGACTCCTGCTGCTTTTCATGCATGCCGTAACCCGACATCCACTTGTATTCCACGGGTTGACGGGTAGTCAATTGACCCTCGGGTTTTGGGGCGTCACATCCAAGGCCAAAACATTCATATATCCTAGAAACGTATGCAGCCTATGGCCAAAACAATAATTGTCAAACAACGCATCTGGCGGCTGAACCAGATCTTCAATTCATACCAGCCCCACTACCACCTCCCGACGACACATGTATGTCTATACATTATAGGAAAATTTTCTATGATTATATACTTCGCTGCTCATTCAGAATGCAATTGGAACTATAATAAAGGTGATTTGCATGGCATGATTGAATTGCCTAGAAAAAGAGAGAAAAAGAAAACAATTTCTCATCTAATATCTTCCAATATTTTAATTTCCAAACAAAGAAACGTGAGTCTCTATTTATGCCCAAAGGAAATGAGAGTAAAACTCCTAGATACCTAAACAAAGGAATTTTTGAATGACTTAGCAGGGGAGAATAGGAAGATGCGAGAAATGAAACCTCGATTAATCGGTGACATGAATTCGCCACAATGGCTACCGAGAAACTCCTTCTGACCGTAAAGGATTACGTGAGTACATCCATCACCCACCCGCCAGTTCCAAACCCTAACAATTCCTCTCGCACGCCCAAACCAAATTGCCTTTACTCATCATCGCTCCAAGAGAACAAGCACCCATAAAGAAAGAAAGAGAGAGAAAGAACCTTTTCAACATTTTGAAGGCGTTGCAAAGAAAAGTTGTAGTCCTAATCCATGTAGCAGGCTTCCAATTTTAGACACGACAGATAAGAGAATGAGATTTTCAGAAACCACTGGCTCTCAGTTAGTTTTTTTTTTTAATACACTCTACTTTCAATGAAAGGCCGTAAATCGTAGGGATATTTGGTTATTAGTGACAAGATTGAGATCCGTGTAGTCTACACACAGGCGCCACTTACCACCCTTTTTTGGCACCACTACCACATTGGCCAACCATTCGGGATACGTCACCTCCCTTATAAACTCGACTGCTAGAAGATTTGTCACTCTCAATAATGAACTGATATCGTCCAGATGGAACCGCTTCACTCTTGCCTTAACGGTTTAATGGGAGGATATTTGGTCCAGGCTACCATTGAGCTTATCCTCACTAAATGTGAGTGTCTCCAGCAAAGTCACATCAAGGTTGTTTAGCAAGCCAAGTGAGTCAGAATCGTATATTTCTTCATCGGGTCGAGGAAGTTGATATAGGTAAACTCTTGGCTCGCTCCAACCCACTTTTCCAAAGGTCCATGGCCAGCGGGTCCTTTTCTTCCTCCCTGATTTAGGCGGCATATTGTGATTGCAATGCGGGTATAAGATTGTCTGAGGGAGGCTGTTTAGAATCGCACTTCCCTTTCTATTTGTGTAGGGTCAACTGATAACATTGTCGTGCATCTAGCTGGCTACTCAAAAGATCGACCTACCATGCAATACAATAACTCAACACTGGTGGTATGTCGACGACACGCCTTTCATGATGTTGTCCGCCCACTATGGCATTATAAGGCCCCAAGTCTTGACGATTGAAGCAGAACGTGCAGTGGCCCGGCCTGGCTTTCATAGAGTGTGACATCTCGGTGTGGTTGTGATAGCCCCCGTTAGACCCGAGAGGTTAAGCGGCTGAATTTAGCATGTCTTGGGAGAAGCTTCATCTCGCTATGAAGGTGGGAGTTGTGCTCGTGCAATACTTTCACGGATCCACCAACACCTATGCACTTCAAAACCATTAATCTGAAGGGTGAGTACTAGTGCATCGCGTAAGTCTGATGACCTTATTCGGGTTAATTGGAGCAAAGGATATAGGGCCATCTATGGGCTCTGCTTCCCGGTTGCTTTCTATATGGACGACATTCACCTTAGCCTTAACCGTGAAGGTAGCCCTGACGAGAGTTCTTTTGTTGCTTTGATGATTGCCTGCTCGATCATCGTGTTTGCCAGTCTATGTTTATGGTCGGTCTAGGTTCGTCTAACTGATTGACCTGGCCTTAACTTTTAATGGTAAATTTGTGACTCTACCTGATACACATCCACGAGGCGGTATCTTCGGAGGTGTCCTACCTTGATCAACTTTCTACTAGGAACTTCAGACTCCGGCATCGGTCGATCTCGTGTCCATGGTCCTTGTGATAATCACATCGCAAGGATATATTTCTCTAAGTGAGGTTTGTCTGGATAGGCGCAGGCCATTTGAAATCTGGTAGGTCACAAATGAGGAGCAACAGTCTTTCATATGAGATGTTCAGGGGAGTGAACTACGGGGGCTCCCTTCTTTTTTGAGACTGATCTCGGGGTCACTTTCAGTCTCCGTTCTGGCCTTTGTTGAACGTGGATTGCTTTTTCCCCACCAACTTATCTTTCTCGGCTGGTTGGTTTTTTATCATTACAGTCTGAGTTACTTCTCGGATATTGTCTTCCAAAGTGGAGTACTGTACGCACCCACTTGGCTGTTCTTCCATTGTCACTGGCGGGTCTAGAGATAGCGAGTGGAAAAAGGTGGTCATCGACTGAGGCTATCTGAGTTAAAATGGGGATATCTTTGTAAATTCTACCTATTACCGGCTGCGAGACATCATAAGTAAAATCCGTGGACTCATCTTCATGCTTCAGAATTGTTTGCAAGGAACTAATGTTTCTTTTCTGGCACATTGAGCATAGGTGTTGCGAGATAAACGCTCTCCAAAGTTCATTGAACGTGTTTATTGAGCTACAATGGAGCTTGTGAAACCGAACGCAGGCATAAATTTATTGAGCTACATAATAGAAGGTCATTGCCGGCATTCAAAGTCGTTGTCTAGTTATAATGGAGCATGTGATCATATGGGTCCAGCAGGCCGTCGAACATAGTAAAGGAAGTTGGAATGAAGCCGGCGGGCGTCATTTGTCAGGATGTGTCACCACAGGGGGGAGGAGAGCATGTCATCGGGACTTCGAATAATTGCTACATGCAGCATGTAAGGTGTGGGTGCTACACCGAAGGTGGGATACACTACGAGCGTGATTGGCGCCATGCCCTTGGTAATGCATACGCGTTTGGGCGTCTTGGATTTGGCTAGCTGCGCCCTCGAGCCTATTTCTCTCCTACCGATGGTGGGCGTATTGATGTTGCGATTGCGGCGGTGCGGGGTACCTCTAGCGCAATCTGGCCTAGCTGCTTTTTGCTAGGGAGGGGTTTGGTGAGCTTCCAAAGAATAACTCGTCATCCGCTGGGGTATCTGCATCTTTAGGGATAATGAGCTTCTTTCACTTGTCGCGTACGGTCGGGTGCTTTGCTTGCCCACCATCTTGCGCGTCTCCTTCTCTAAGGTAGTGTCTTTTCTCTTCCTGGGCCTGAAGACGATCTTTTTCATGCTGCAGGCGCTCAGCGAGCTCATGCAGTTCCTTCATCTGCCCTGCTTGTTCATGGAGCCAAGCTCTTGCATGTCGTTAATGAGACTTTTTGTTCGATTCCCACAAACGACCCCAATTGTCAGTACTTGGTTCATCTGTCCTCCGGGGCATCAACAGTGTGATATAAACCTACAAAAAAAAAGGGTTCCGACGGCGATATGCTAGCCGCCTCTCCGATGCTTAAGTCTGCAAAAGGATGGAGAGGAAGAAAAAAGAAGTATGACAATTAGGGTTGAATACCTTTCCCTCATTGGGGAGTTCTTGTTTTATACTTGAATTTGTCTTTGATTTTAGAAAAGATAATCTCATGATTTTGGTGATGAGATCTCTTTCCTTATCAAAGACCAATTCTCCTTGATTTTTGGAAGGATAATCTCAAGATGTTGGAAATAAACTTTCTCCTTATCAAAGACCAATTTTTCCTTATTGAGTTGATGTTTTTAGAGGCGTGTGGGTTCGGATCTTTGGGAGATCAGAGGAGTAAGCAGAATAATAATAATGCAATTTCCTCCTTAACATATTTGTTTTTGCCTAACCACCCATATGTTATAGGACGGCCGACTGGGGGACTCGGAACCCCAGACAAGTTTTAGGATTGTACCGTCTAGTCGATTCCCATGTGGTTTTGATGCAATGGTCTGCCTTGGGCCGCTTTGTGTGGTGAGCCAAGTAGTGGGTTTGCGCAGGCATTGGACCTATTGACTAGCGGGCCTAGGCCCAGAGGCCATGGTACTCACAACCCAGGTGATTGCGGTTTGGTAATTCGGGCGTTCTAGGTTCTTTCCCTTAGTTGAGAATCTTGTAGATATTCGAGTCGTGGTTCCTTGGAGCCCATATCCTTGTTTGATCATATTGAACATAAAGTACAAGGAGGCCACTTGGATAGTGAATTTTTTCTCGATCAGATATGTCTTCGTGTCTCGAGTATCTGACTTTGCAGGGATACCTTTTCGGAATGACTTTATGATCATTCCAATGACTTTTGGTCATTACATGGCAGTTGGAGCAGCTGTTAGTAGAGATGGTTTCCTTTATGCCCCAGTTTCGGGTTCATGGCCAATAGAATACAGAAGTTTTGGCTTAGAGGTCCTAAGGCTAATTCATCAGAGCTCTTCATAACCTTTCATGGCAGGCCTGATAACATTAAGACAACTACTAATGGCACTTTCTAGGTGGCGGTGAATATCATAAATTCGCTGCTGGAAGTTGTGCCCACTGGATAAGAGATAGATGCCGATGGCAATGTTCTTAAAATAGTGAATTTTGAGGCAGAATACAACTCTACTGTTATGATCAGTGAAGTCTAAGAGCATGTTTGTATGTTGAATCACGCAATGTCGGCTACGTAGGGGTTTATACTATAAACGTTTAGTGTCGAAAAATGAGAAGAGCTCTTCTAACTGAAAAATCGAAGCTACTACTCATAAAATTTTAATTTGACCTTAATTATAAAAAAATGGCAGCTAAGGAGTAGAAGCAACTACTATCTCCTGTAGACCCCAACATGTCTTATCCATGTTTCTTGATGAGTGTAGTAATACAGTTTACTGGCTAGAGAACCATAAACAGGGCTCTTGATGAGCACTCATTTCTTGATGAGTGCTCATGTTTATGGCTAGAGAACCATAAAAAAGAGCACTAATATATAGTTTGTGATAACGCTAAACCACCTTGACATTTATGAGTAAAAGCTGTTGCCTTTAGCTAAGTAAACACGAGGGCAGTGTATTTACGAAATCAAGGAGACGAGTTTTGTTGGAATGTTGACTCTAGGGTATTCAAATATAGTAAATTACTAGTTGAAATTTCAGTTTTGAAACATGCAAAGTATACTAAAACGGTAACAAGTGAATGTGAAACAATTATATAGAAGTGTTACAAGAAAAAGATAAAGTATGACATGAAACTGTTACATGAGAAGTGTGACATGAAAGTGTTACACGTACTTGAGTTTATACAAACTAGATACTAACTTTGATTGCGAAACGGGAAGCGTGATGGAACTTTAGGTAGATCGAGGCTAGTGTTTGACACTATGTCATAAGACATATTTCACCCCACTCTTGGTGGAATAACGTGCGCACTCCCATGATGCAATGATCTTCACATAGATAGAAGTAGCACTCCGATCTATCTGTCCAGCGAACCAAACTATGTTGTGTACTCTCCAAATGCACTGCCTTAAATGCTGAAAAAATAATGCACTAAAGCCCCTTAGTGCAACATTCTTGAATGACCGAATTTGTTGGGAAAGAAAGCTCGCCTAGGCTGAAACAATGAACTTTGAGTATTTATAGACCTTTTGGTGACTTTCCGGAAGTCACCATCCTAAAAGACACAACTCATCATGAAAAGACACAACTTAAAATGAAAGGACACAACTCAAAATTAAAGTCCAAACATCACCTTTTCAAGAGGGTCACTTGGGAGCCTATTTTCTCATTCATTTCTTACTCGATTTGAGCAAATGAATATACTACATTATTCTCCTCACTTAGTAGAATATGAACCCATGAAATAATGTTCAAAATAGAAATCGGGTCTCACTTTAATTTAGGCTCAAAGTTAATCAATAACTCAGTTATTACACTTAAAAAATTGTTTTGGTCCAACAATCCCCCACATTAATGGAAAATTGGCTGTTAGTATGCAAATGATAATGCTGACACACTATAGAGAGTACATCTTTGGAAAGATCGTGCATCGAGATAGGTAGCTTTTGACCTTGAACCTTCCTAGTGAAAGCGTCGGACTTATCCGGCTAAATAGTGAATATAATGTCTTGAACTATTCGGTTGTTTGTCATCCCGGTCGAATAAACTTCCTGCAGTCTCTTTTCTAACACAATTGGTTCTCATGATTGTGTTCATTTTGTACAGACAACTCTGGTTTCATGAGTGCATTAGAGGAATTCTGACCTTTATAAATTCTCTCGAAGCGGCCCCTTCACACCCATATAGGTGACTCCTATTAGGAATATCCTGCAATATCCCACTTGGATTTTCCAAGTTAGAAGAATCATTAAAAGAATAGCTTACCCCAATAAACTCTGCAGGCAGCACTAGTTTATGATAGGAATATGTAGGAGAGATTATCTCCTTAGTGCTTCTTTAGAATCACGCATAATTCAGTTGTCCCTTTGAACCTAGATCTTAGGATCTCCAGTCAACTAGGTTGGGTTGCCATTAAGGTGATTCTTTTGTCATAGGCTTTAATCCCATTCCCTGTGTTGATTTACTTGCTCTCGTCAAACCTTTGGTAAGCGGATCCGCTAGATTATCCTTTGACTTTATATAATCAATAGAAATAATCCCATTTGAGAGCAATTGCCTAACGGTATTATGTTTACAACGTATATGTCTAGACTTACCGTTATACATGTCATTTTGTGCCCTACCAATTGAAAATTGGCTATCACAATGTATACAAATTGTTGGAACAGGTTTGGGCCATATTGGAATATCCTCTAAAAATTAGCGGCTCCCTCCTTCCTCTCCCACTTATCTAAAGTAATAAATTCAGATTCCATTGTGGATACGGCAATACCGTTTGTGAGGATTTCAGATAATTTGCTCCACAGTGTAAAAACATAGCCACTTGTAGATTTTGTATCCTTCATATCATATATCCGGTTGCATCATACCATTCTAGTACTCTTTGGATATCTTGTATAATGCAATCCATAGTCTGGGTATATCTTAGGTATCTAAGAACCACACGATGAGTAACGCTTCAATGGTTTACTCCCAGTTACTCGTATATCTACTCAGTTTACTAATGGAGTATGCTATATCTGGTCTAGTGCAGTTCATGACATACATTAGACTTCCAATGATATGAGAATATTCCAATTGTGATATGCTTTTACCAATATTTTTAGACAAATGAATATTTATATCAAGCGGGTGTTCTATGTCATTGCTTTCATCTTTGTCGAAACTTGTCAAGTAATTTCTCAATATAATGTGATTGAGATAATATAAGTCCACCAGATGTTCTAGAAATTTTAATTCCTAGTATAACATCTCTAACACCCAAATCCTTTATGTTAAATTTACTAGACAACATTTTCTTAGTAGTTGTAATAATATAATTATTACTACCCAAAATAAGCATATCATCCACATATATATAGGCAAACAATGACATATCCATTATCTGTGTCTTTAACATAGACACATTTATCACATTCATTAATTGTGAAACCATTTGACATCATTACCTTGTCAAATTTCTCATGCCATATTATTTGGTGCTTGCTTTAAACCATAAAGTAATTTAACAAGTTTACATACTTTCTTCTCTTGTCAAAGAGAAATAAACCCTTCGGGTTGGTCCATATAAATTTCCTCATTTAAGTCACCATTTAGGGAAGCTGTTTTCACATCCATTTGGTGTATCTCAAGATTATGTAATGCTGCAATAGCTATGAGCATACGAATAGATGTTATTCTCATGACAGGAGAATATGTATCAAAGTAATCAAGACCTTCCTTTGTTTATAGCCTTTTTTCTTTAAGTCTAGCCTTGTACTTATCAATTGATCCATCGGTTTTTCATTTTCCTCTTGAAAATCCATTTTACACCCCAATGGTTTACTCCTGGAGGAAGATCAACTAATTCCAGTGTGATTTTTGCATGATGGATTCAATTTACTATTCTGACTTCTTTCCACATAGGTGCTTCAGGAGTGGACATTGCTTCATTGAAGCTTTGAGGCTCATTTTCTAACAAATATGTTAGAAAATCTGGACCAAAGGACTTGGAAGTCCTTGCCCTTTTACTACATCTAAGTGCCTCTTTACTTCATCATTTATAGACTCATGGTCTATATCACTAGTCGCAATATCATGAGTTCTTTTAAGAGAACTCTCATCACATGCATTTTTACTATGAAATATATTTTCAAATAATGATGCATTTCTTGACTCAATTATTGTATTGACATGTATATCAGGAATATCATATTTATGCACTAGAAAACGATATGCACTACTACTTATTGCATAATCAATAAATATACAATCAATAGTCTTAGGTCCTATTTTAATCCTTTTGGGAATAGGAACCATCACCTTAGCCAAACACCCCCACACCTTTAAATATTTGTAGGAAGGACTCTGACCTTTCCATAATTCATATGGGGTTTTGTCTACTTATGGGGTATTAAAATATAATTTGCTAAAAGCAAAGCTTCCCCCCACAAGTTCTGAGGTAATCCTGAACTAATCAACATGGAATTCATCATCTCTTTCAATGTTCTATTTTTACGTTCAGCAATTCCATTTTCTTGAGTGTATAAAACACAGTTCGGTGAATAATACCATGTTCTTAACGAGCCGTCGAGCGATTAACGTCATATTCTCTGATACTTCTTATTGCCTTAATCTTTCTACCAAGTTGATTTTTCAGCCTCATTCCTTATAATGCATAAATTTTCCAATGCTTCATCTTTACTCCTTATGAAATATATAGCAATATCTTATGTAATGATCAACAAAAGTCACAAAGTATTTCTTTCCACCTCTAGTTTGAACATATTTCAAATCACATGTGTCACTATGAATTAACTCTAAAGGGTCAGTACTTCTTTCAATATGTAAAATGATGCTCTGAACAATTTGATTCAACACATATCTCACATTTATGATTTGCATCAATTTTAAATTTGGCTGACATAATTCTAAATTCATTATTAATTTAAGCAAAGCATCAAAATTAACATGTCCTAATCTACCATGCCATATATTAGAGGACTCAAACATATAAGTAGAAGATGTGTTCTTATTATTAAAATCAGATACAATAGTCATTAATACATTCATCTTAAAGAGCCCATTGCTTATATATCTCTTGCCTACATAAATCCCACTCTTAGTGAGTACAAATTTGTCGGACTCAAAAACCAACCTAAAACCCTTCTTACTCAACAACGATCCAGACACAAGATTCTTTCGAATTTCTGGAACATGCAACACATAATTGAGAGTAAGCTCTTTCCCGGAAATCATCTTCAATATAACCTTTCCTTTGCCTTCAACTTTGGAAGTGGAGGAATTTCCCATAAAGAGTTGTTCTCCATCATTAATTGTTTCATATGAAGAGAACATCTTCTTATTTGAACATATGTGTCTAGTGGCCCTGGTGTCCACCCACCATTCCTTAATTTCCTACCAAGTTGACTTGGATACTGTGCAAAAAGCTTATGTTAGAAACATTTGAAAGTTTTTCCCACCTCGGTTATATTAGCTTGGCGGCCTTCCCTTGTGGTTCACTTGTGCTTTATGGTTTGACAATCCTTTTGCACGGTGTCACGGTTTTGTTGCACACAAAGCAATTGCCTTTGAACCTCTTGGAATCCTGCCAGGCCCTTGTTGTGACATACTTCCTTTTCTTGTTGGTTTTATGTCCCTCTTCAATCACATGTGCCTTTGACTCCATGGAATAATTGCCTACTTTCTTTTCGAAGACTCTATTGTCCTTCTCTATCCTCAATCTCACAATCAAGTCTTCAAGCTTCATTTCTTTGTGTTATGTTTCAATACTGTAAAATAGAACAAACCAAGTAGTAGATGAACAATTAACACGTTTTCAGGAAAAAACCAAAAAAGTAATCAGAACCTGTTTGCAAATCAAGTCTTGTGTTAGACACAATCTCCTTAAGACAATTATTGCCCTCGTAGTAGTGCTTTGAGTCTTTAGCAATTTGTCTCCCAAGATGAAATGATCTTCCAACAAAAGAAAGCACTTCCTGTGTTGGTTGTCGAACCCGAACTGTTTGCAGACTCTCTCTCAAACGTATGAATGTGAAATGAAATGAGTAAATATCTATGTATTTATTAAATGAGATAAAGGGTGGCCTTTATATAGACATGCTCATGAAGGCGACCGGTCTCAGTCATGGAAACTGGAAGAATTCGTGTGATTCATGGCGTATAGTTATGAAGCTTGGAAGGTCGTGTCACATTTCATAGGCGAGCAGGACACGGTCGCCTCTCTTGGAGAAGGCATCGGTCAATGGTAACCCTCATAAGCGACAACGTTTTGATGTCAAAGGGCTGAGTTTAGCTAGCTCGAACCGAACTCAGCGACTGCGTTCGGTCTTTGGGCGAGAACGCGGCCGGCAGCGTGTGTGGTGAACGAGCATGAGCTAGGTCCTCCCTTCCACAAAGAAAGCCCAGGGTGCCCCTTGAGGCTGAGGCAAGCCACAAGGTGGGTGTATTTATACCCTTTAAAAGTCTTGTTCCCATCCGATGTGGGACACAAGCTTAAACCTTTAGTTACCATTTTCAAGGGGTGATGTTTGGAGGCAATTTCTAATTCACTCCTTAATGGTTTTGAGCAACTCAATATATTATCTTCATCTCCTCATGGAGAAGAACACATTCCCATGTGGACCCACCAAAAAAGCTTTGTAGGACCCAATGTAATTTTAGCTGAAAGATAGCTAAATTAAAAGATTTTGACGTTCTAGTTCTTTTGTTGCGTCTAGCTTCATCATCATCTTGTTGGCCTTGACTACTGCCTATTACAGTATCATGAGTCCTTTTGCTTGAGTTGACTCATGGATTTGTAGGAAATACATTTTCAAGAAAGATGCATTCCTTGATTCGATAATATTGGCATGCATATCGATAATTTTCGATTTATGAATCGAGAAAGCGTTGTACTACTATTATGTGCATAACCAATGAAAACACGATCAATGTTTTTGGTCTATTTTGACCTTTTGCGATATAGGTACCTTCTTTGCGAACACCCCCACACTTTCAAGTATTTGTAAGAAGTCTTCAACCTTCCCACAACTCATAGGGGATTTGTGGTTTCTTGTGAATTATTCGGTTTGAGAATATAATTTGCGGAAAAGAATTGCTTCCCCTATGGAGATTTTGAGTTAGTCCAAAACTTAATAGTAATGCATTCATCATTTCTTTTAAAGTTCTGTTCTTGCGTTTAGCAACCCCATTTTGCTGAGGTGAATAGGGTGCAATCGTTTGGTGTATTATACCATGTTGTGACAAATCCCAGGTGCTTCATATTCACCACCTACATCACTTCGTATTACCTTGATTTTTTCTATCAAGTTGGTTCTCCACCTCATTCTTGAAATGTTGAAACGAAATTTTCAATGCCTCATCTTTACTTCTCGTAAGTAAAACATAACAGTATCTTGTGCAATCATCCAATTAATGTAAAATATTTCTCTTACCACCTCTCGTTTGAATAGAATTTCGGATCACGAGATATGCGAGATGTATTAATTCTAGAGGTTCACTATTTCTTTTCAATTGATTGGAAGGAAGTTCTTGTAAGTTTAAGATTCCACATATCTCATTTATGATTTGGATCTATTTTAAAATTAGGCAAACATTCCATATTAATTAATCTGCGCAATGTGTCATAATTAACATGTCCTAGTCTACCATGCCACACATTTGAAGATTCAAGCATATAAGAAGAAGACGTGTTCTTTTTATTGATATTTTTAATATGAGGTACAACAATCATTACATTCATTTTGAAAAGCCCCGTGCTCATGTACCCCTTTCCCACATCATCCCATTTTGGTGAGGATGAAGTTATGCGAGACAAACACCAACTTGAAGCCCTTCTTATATGATGATCCGGACACACACTAGATTCTTTCGATTCAGAGCAAATGCAACACATCATTGAGAGTAAGTTCGCGCCGATGTCATCTTCAATACTACCTTCCTTGTCAACCTTGGAAGAAGAGGAGTTGCCCATAAAGTTGTTCTCCATTATCTATGGTTTGATATGATGGTATCTTCTTGTACGAGCAAACATGAGTATTTGTGTCCACCCACCACTCCTTAGTATTGCTGCCAATGAAGTTCACCTCGTAGACTACGGCTAAGAGGTTCATGTCTGAGACATCGTCTACTTCAGTCACATTGGCTTGAGGGCGTTTCTTTTTTGGATTCCCTTGTTCCTTGCGACTACGACAGTCCTTAGCACGGTGCCCTTGCTTGTTGCACATAGCACTTGCCTTGGAACTTTCGTAGGACCTTGGGATAGTTGCCATTGCTTCCTCTTCTTGTGATTGTGGGAGGTCGACCTTGTTCCACAACATTGGCCTTGGATTCCATGAAGCCCTTACTGCCCTTCTTCGGATACGGTTGTCTTCCTCTATTCTCGAGCCTCCTGCTCCAATTATGCTTCAAGTATCATTTCCTTTCCTTATGCTTTAGGTAATTCTTGAATTCTTTCTATAGCGGTGGCAATTTTCAATAAGTGACCACTTGGAAGAGATTCAACGAGAGGTATCCCCTTTTGCATGTATGTCATGCAGAATCACTGTAGATCACTTGGGCGGTTGATCAACGTCTTGTATCGAAGCATCTTAAGTCTGGAATTTTCCCACTACAAACTTCTTAAGCCCTGCATCCTCAGTCTTGTACTTTTTGTCCAAGGATTCCCACAGTTCTCTTGCAGTATTGAAGGTGCAATACACATTATATAGTGTGTTGTCCAGGCCATTTAGGAGGTAGTTGCAACACAAGAAATCAGCATGCTTCCATGATTCCACGCCGGCAACCACTTGCTTGTCGGTTTCATTTTCCTTCAATGCGGGAGCATCCTCTTGAAGGAAACGGGCCAAATTCAAGGTGGTCGGGTAGAACGGCATCTTTTGTTTATACCACGAATTCAGGTTCAATGACTTTTAAACTTCTCTCATGACTCATGATCGGTAGCGCCATAACGAGCGTTGGAAACCTGCTGGTAGAGGAGTAGAATCGGTAGTCCATTCTCACCCAGGCAAGTGTGATTTCGAAGCAGTGTATTAATAAAATGACTTTGCCAAATTTTAGATAAACCAGTATTTAATCAAAGTGACTCTTTGTTCTGAGAAACTTGGTGTATATAAAAAAAATATTTATGAGAATGCGAGTGTATAAAAAATTATTTAGCCAAAAGTGAGTAAAACCGGTGTATAAAAAATTATTGCTTGAAATCCCAGGCAAAATCGGAGTGTATAAAAGTGAAATGAAATGAGTGAATATCTATGTATTTATTACACGTCTGCTGGAGAAGACGCATCAGTCCAACGGTAACCTACGCAAATGACAGCGTTTTGATGCCAAAAGGTGAGTTTAAGCTAGCTCAAACCGAACTGGCTTGGCTCGGTTTGGTCTTGAGTTGTCTTGTGCGCACGTGTGTGGTGAACCAAGCATGAGCTAGGTTCTCCCCCTTCCACAAAACTAGAGTGCCCCTTAGGGCCCAAACCCAACTACAAGGTGGGTGTATTTATACCCTTTAAAAGTCTTGTTCTGTCAGATGTAGGACGAGCGCAACTTAAACCTTTAGTTCTGGATTTTCAAAGGGTGATGTTTGGAGAGCAATTTAATTCCACTCCTTAATGGTTTTAGACGCTCAATATATAATCTTCATCTCCTCATGGAGGAGAACACATTCCCATGTGGACCCACCAAAAAAGATTTGTGGGACCCAATGTAATTTTAGCTCAAAGATAGCTAAATTATTGTGCTCAAACTCATTTTTTCCAACACTTTGCGTTTGTGTTTCAAATCATTTTTGAAGTCCTTCCAATTTGGCGGTAATTTCTCAATAATTGCAGCCACTTGAAAAGATTCACTAAGCACCATCCCTTCGGCATGAATTTCATGTAGGATCACTTGAAGATCTTGAACTGACTTATGATAGTCTTGGAATCCACCATTTATAATAAGAGAGATACGCCCTGCAATTTTCTTCATTAAATATCCTCCGTCTTGTATTTTCTATCCAAGGATTCCCACATGATTGGACTATACACATTATATAATGTGTTATCTAATCCATTGAGGATATAGTTTTTGCATAGAAAATCATAGTGCTTCCATGCATCCTTGCGACAACAAATTGGCGGTCAGCCTCATTCTCACTATAAACGGGAGCATCCTCACAAAGAAACTTTGCGAGATTCAACGTAGTGAGATAGAACAACATTTTATGTTGCCATCTCTTAAAATCATTCCCGTTTAACTTTTCGAGTTTCTCCCCATGAGACACATGAGTAGGAATAGGCACCACAGGCACAACATGATTTGTGCTTGGTGATAATATCATTTTGCATCCATTTCGATAAACAAAAGATTACAAACTATTCAAAAACAATATAAAAGCATTAAGTTATAAAACCGAGAAGCAGTTTGTATTCTTTGTTTGGAAATTACTACTTTAACATTTTTTTCTGCTGGTTTATCAAAAGTCACTATTTAATTGCGCGGTTTAAAATTAAAACACAAAACAAAGAGTCATTGTTTTAAATCAAAATATGCACAACAAGTGATTAAACAATAAATTATATAAAATCTTTGGAATAATGTTGACTCTAGGGTATTCAAATATAGTAAATTATTGGTTGAAATTTTAGTTTTGAAACATGCAAAGTATACTAAAAAAGTAACAAGTAAATGTGAAACAGTTATATAAAAGTGTTACACGAAAAAGATAAAGTATGACATGAAACTGTTACATGAGAAGTGTGACATGAAAGTGTTACACGTAACAGTTTCTAATATATGAAAACTAAACTAACTTGCGTTGCGAGAAACGGGCGTGATAAAACTTTAGGTAAATCAAGACCAAATGTTGACACTATATTATTAAGACATATTCGCGCTCTTGGTACTTATGGAATACCGTGCACTCCTATGATACAATAGTCTTCACACGGATAAGTAGCACTCAATATATACAAATCCAACGAATAAACTATGTTGTGTACTCTCCAAATCTGCTTGCCTTAAATGCTGAAAATAATGCACTAAAGCTGCCTTAGTGCGACATTTCTGAATGGCTTGTGAATTTGTTGGGGAAAAAGAAAACTCACCTTAAGAATGACAATGAACCTGAGTATTTATAGACCTCTTGGTGACTTTCCGGACAGTCACCCTCCTAAAAGACACAACTCATCATGAAAAGATACAACTTAAAATGAAAGAACATGACTCAAGGTAAAGATTCGCAGCACCTTTGCTGAATGGACCTGAAACATTTAAAAGTCCCAACCATTCTTTTTAAGAGGGTCACTTGGGAGCCTATTTTCTTAGTCATTTCTTACTCGATTTGAGCAAATGAATATACTACATTATTCTCCTCACTTAGTAGAATGAACCCATGAAATATTGTTCAAAATAGCAATCGGGTCCCACTTTAATTTAGGTTCAAAGTCAACCAATAACTCAGTTTTTACACTTAAAAAAACTGTTTTGGTCCAATAGGTTTCAATGAATTTCGTTGTGGATTTCAATTTGTTGGAGACATAGTGTTTTGGGAAGCCTTTCTTGTTGGAGATGAAACAGGGAGGTGTCCATCAAAGCAGCAATCTCCAAGGCTAAAAATTACTGGAGACGGAATCATGGGTCAAAGTCATGGTATCGGTCCTTGACTCGGAGGGCCTCGAGTCATATCGGTCTCGGTGTATCGGTTTGATATTGGTCGATACGTAAAATAAGATAGTTTGAAATTTCAAAAAATTCTAAAAAGAATTATATAAATTATTAGAAAATAAGTATAATTAAATAAGTTTAAATTTCAAAAAAATAATAAAACAAACATATCTTATGTTTAATATTATTTAAACAATTACAAAAATATTCACCAAAAGTTATATATGATATGCCAAAAAAAATTATTTTATTTAAAATATAAAAGCATTTTTATTAAAGAGATACAATAAATAATCAATTATTTCAATGACATTAAGATTAAAAATCACAATATAAGAATATTAATAGAAAATTAATTAAACTTGAATATGTCAACAAGAATCATTGGTTTGATAATCCATATCTAAAAAATTAATAAATACATAACAATTAAAAAACATTATCCATATATTTATTAAAGGGTATTGAATAAATTTAAAATATTTTTATTTATCATATTGGAATATTAAATAAGCAATAGAAATTAATTTTATAGTATATTCATCTAAATTTTTTTTTTTTAAATAACCTTAGATTATATTACAAAATATAAATTATTTTACATTTAAATAAATCATTTTACATTTATAGTATATTCACCAATGAGGAAGAAGATGCCCATAATTGGCCTTACCCATCGGTTCTTCCTTTCCATTATTTTTCGGTGAGATTCTGAAGCCCATGCTTAAACATCAACAAAGTGAAAGAAGGGAGACCCTATATACATTTTTCCAGTCATAAACTGCTACTTCACTAATACCAAATCCTGTGTAAGGAAGAACCGGTATACTTACCTGTATCTTATGGAAAAGAGGACAAGATTAATGCAGCTGTATCTTTCTTTATGCAGAAATCATAGAGACGGGTTGCGAACAATGATGCTATTGGAAGGTTATTAGAATATGATCCTAGGACCAGGCGAGTAACTGTATTGATGAGAGGACTTTCTGGGGCAGCTGGGACTGTAGTTAGTAGAGATGGTTCCTTTGTACTGGTTTCGGTATTCATCGCCAATAGAACACACAAGTTTTGGCTGAGAGGTCCGAAGGCTTATACATCAGAGCTTGTATTCACCTTTCAGGGGAGGCCTGATAACATTAGGAAGACTCCTAAAGGGGATTTCTGGGTGGCGGTGAACGTCGGACGGTCACATCTGGTGGCGACTATGCCGATCGGACAACGGATGAATGACTATGGCAATGTACTTAATACGGTGTGGGAAGGAATGGTTGTATTTGTATGTTGGATCACGAGATACCAGCTATGTCGGAGTTTATACCTTCAGAAAATGAGAGTTGATCAATTGGAAAATGGCTACTACAGATGATTAATTTGTCTATGCAGAATTTTGTAATCGGGGCGTCACCGTTTTTGAAAACTGTTTTTTTTTTTTTTCTCAAAAACATGAAGAACATGTTTGATTTCCTTTTTTTTTGTTCTCTAAAACACTGAAAACGTTAAGATAACAATAAAATGATGTTCTCTGTGTTTTAAAAAATTGTTCTTAATAACCGTTGAGAATCATAGAATATTCTCGGGTTTATTCCATAGGATATTCTTAGAATATTCTCCCTTAGGATATTCTTATAATATTCTCCGGTTTATTCCCTAGGATATTCTTAGAATATTCTTTGATTTATTCCCTATCTTTATGTATATAAATAGATAGAACTTATACTATTTTTTCACTAACTCACTTATTCAATCAATGTTAAAAAACATCAGCTTATATTTCACAGACAAAGTTTTTCACACGGCTCGAAACGTATCATTTTCTCCCGATCTTATCTTCTGCCGAATCTTCTTCGGCGAATCTTCTCCGACAAATCTTCTCAGTCGGACCTTCTCCGACGGATTTTCTCGGTCGGATCTTATCCTTTTGTTTATTCCCTATTTTAAGGCCATCCCGATTAATATAAAGAAATGTAACGCGCATCATTTTTTAATTAATTCACTCGTCAATATAAGAAAACTCTTCCTTTTTCTCTCTCTAATTTCTACAAAAACGCTGGCCAAAATATAGAACAAATAGGCTCCATTGTTTCAACAAATCAAGGGATTAACTCACTCATTCAATAAATAAAAACATTTTTTTTCTAATTTCAGCAAAATATGAAGAAGAGGCTCATTGTTTTATGAAATCAAGGGAGACAGAGAGTAAATTTCAGATTTCAATTTGTTATAGTGATGGAGGGTAGAGAGTACTAAACGACTTCAAGTTTCAAAATAACTCACTTTTGCAGGAAATTTCTTGTTTTGTTTCACATTCATCGCTTTAAAAAAATCGAAAGAATTTATTACTTTTTTTCAATTTACCCTTAATATATTTAAATTACCTCAGCATCATTTTTCAATTTTCTAAGTTATTTCAACAAGTACGAAACATTTACACTCAGTAATATGTGGATTATTAATAATATATAATATTTTGATCACATATGCTTTATAAATTTGTTTTAAGCAAAAAAAAAAAAAAAATTATCTCCAACAAAATAAATGGAGAGAGGTAAAGGCTCCATAGATTTGGATCATAAACCTTTGTCTAAATCTAGTCTGTTACTGAACATAGAAAAAAAGAAAGTTGTACAAGAATGAAGAGCGCTAAATTTTTTTTTTTTGGAAAAAGATAGAGTAAATGAGAAAAAATGATAATTTTTGGAAGAAGATAAAGAGTTAATGAAAAAAAAAAAAGATAATTTAGTTTTTTTGTGGAGAGAGAATGTGTTTTAATAATTTTCTTAATATGTGTGCAAAAACCTTAATCGACAATTATTTTCAAACGGATGGGATATTAAATCAAAACTAGATGAAACTCTTAACAAGACCGGTAGTTTTTATGTACTGAGTTGTGTGAGGAATTGCATCTTTATAAATGCACAAAATTAGTGAATCTAGATATGGTGGAAATCATATTACTATTTGTGAATAGCTAGGAGAGCTAAAGAAAAACCCTAAAATTGATTAGGGAGTGAAACATCAAAAGATATATCAATTGGTGTGAGATTAGGAAACAAACCTCAATGATATCAATATTTTCTTCAATTTAAATCATGAAAAAATATGATCCAACAATTTAAGAGAAAACTTCTACCAACAATTTGAGAACAACCCAAGCGCCTAAATGACTGACATCCTCTCCTTCAATACAGGTACCGGCAGTCACAAGCCAAAGATCGTGATAAGATTTTAAGCTCCTTTAAAATATTTGGAAATCATTTTTATATATTTAAAAAATTACCTCAACAAAACAAAATCTTGGTGGAATTAAGCTATAGAAGCTCCCTTCAACTGCAAATGAATGGCTTGTAAGTATAAATATAATTCATAAGACTAACTTTGGCTACCTGTATTCCAGCAACGTTGGCCATGCTCCCCGTTTTTCTATCAATCCTCCCATGTTTCCCTACTCTTCTGATGCTTCATTCCAATGGAGAATACGTTACTCAGGAAGCTCAATTCTTGGAGAGGCTCCATCTCCCGGCAGCAGGGCCCGAGTCTATCGCCTTTGATGCCGCAGGTGGAGGCCCCTACACTGGTATCTCCGATGGTACAATCCTCAAATATGTGAATGCCAGCGTTGGCTTCCTGGAGTTTGCCATCACTTCGCCTAACAGGAAACAGGATATCACTTTGAAACTTTGCTCCCACATACATGTAAATGCTCCTTTCGACCAGTGCTAATAATGCTTGATACACTTGTTCTGTTAAGGTCCAAGGAGTTGTGTGTTGGCAACGGTGATGTCGCCCTGGATTACGTCTGTGGCCGGCCATTCGGTCTCGGGTTCCACCATCAGACTGGTGACCTATACATCACTGATGTTTACCATGGGCTTATGGTGGTTGGTCCCCATGGTGGGGTTGCTACCCAACTAGCCAATGCCAGGATGGTGTTCCTCGGTTCGCTAATGCCTACATCATATCAAACACTGGAATGGTTTATTTTGTGGATTACACTTCTCAGTTTTCAGTCGAGTAGGTTTCTGCCCAACTTCTTAAGGATACTAGTCCATGTAGTAGTAGTTTCTCTAGTACTTGAAAGTTAATTACAAGTTATCTGGCTAATATCACTACCTTGTCAAAATTTGCAGCAAATTCAGTGCCTCACTCAAAGCTCATGACATGACTGGGAGGCTAATGAAATATAACCCAGAAAGCAAGGAGTTGAAGGTGCTGTTAGGAGGACTCGGGGGAGCGGCTGGAATGGCAGTAAGCAAGGATGGTTCCTTCATTCTTATTACAGAGGCTATCACTAAGAGAATTCGAAAGTTCTGGATGGAAGGCCCAAAAGCTACTACTTGGGAAATTCTCAAGGAATTCACAGGGAGACCAGCCAACATCAAGAGGAATGCAGGAGGAGAATTTTGGGTAGCGTTTCTGGTTGGAGATGAAACAGGGAGCTGTCCATCACAGCAGCAATCTCCAGGGCTAAGAATTACTGGAGATGGCATGATTTTTTGGAGGAATCTCCTTGGACACAATGTAAAGGGGTATTAGTGAAGCAGTTTATGACGGAAATGTATATAGGGTCCTACTTGCACTTTGTTGATGTTTATGCATGGCCTTCAAAGTCTCACCAAGAGGAAGAACTGATGGGGTAGGCCAAATTATGGGCATCTTCCTGATTGTGGAAGGATCTGCTGCTATCTAAATAAAATCGGCTGCTATCTTAATAAAATCGTATTACCCATTTTAATATCTTCTGAGCCTCAGATATTACCATCTCAATCAGATATTACCATTTTAAAAAGAGCTGGCGTATTACCATCTCAGATATTAGCAAGTGTTGGTTGTTGGCTGTGGAGAGTTGGGTGGTAAAACTTTAGGGAAAGTAAGAGACCAACTGGGGTATGGCCCACCAGATACATTAAATATTTTAAGGACTGATTTCTGGTACTTACTCAGATGGTACAGGGTTAAAACAAGAGTCTCCAATATAATATTTTGGGTTTTCCTTTTATTTCCATGCATAAATATAAAGTGGCCAGCATATGGGTTTTCCTTTTACATTAAACAAAGCCTTTCCACTAAATAGATACATGTTATCATCATCCCAAGTACTGAAAAAAAAAAACCCTACTCGCAGCTCCTATGCACCAAGATATTCAAAGAAACATCACATCTCACATGGTTCAAACTAAAAGCGTGCAAATCTGAAGTGGTAGGACCTAATATTTGGTACATAAACCTTTAGACAGCAGTTACAAACAGATTTCCGTGTTAATTTTAGCTTTTTCTCCATTTCTAGAATGACTATAACAAAAACAGAATGATCCTGTCAACTGCATGTTGCATGGCCCCAACATATTCCCTAATAAAGTTCACAGTCAGGGAAACAGGCTCCAGTCAGTTATAAATTTTAAAGGCATTGAACTGGATTCTAAGTCTCCCTGTCATTGTTTTCCAATGGCATAGGGAAGACTTCAGATTCTTGTATTGACTTCTGTATAATCGTACCTCCTAAGTACAAGTCTAGATTGGATGTCATCATTGTAAAACCATTACACTCTTTGAGTATCTAATACAAAAGGAGAAGTAGAGTAGCTTGCAAACACTATAGTAGCACCTTCAAACTGCATTGTGATATTCATCAATGGTTTCTTTCATCCCATCCAACTGTGCAATGACATATTCCAGCTTCTCACAACAGATCTCGTTGGATATTCTTGAAATGTGAATGCGACTTCAAATGGACGGTACTACAAGCCGCTTTGAGTTTCATCCCGCAGGGTCACTTGGATGTCCTAGTTTTACAAGAACAAAACAATGTGGTTAAAATAGCCATCTCAAACAATTCAAATCCAGCCTCAGATTAAAATATTAATGAGTCAGAATGAACTTCAAGGGTAGAATAGACACTGCAATAGGGTCATCCTCGATTCTATACAAGCCACAAGCCAACCTTGCTCCATCACACATGGATACACGACAAGCACAGTTCAATTTTAGGACATCTCTGAGGCTTGAAAGATTAAAAGAAGTTCAGATTATGGGTGATTTATGTTCTCAAACGCATTTTCTCAGAAAAACCATCTTTTCCTTCCTACCAACATTAAATTTATTCAAATGCAAACTATTAGTCATTCAAAGCCATATTTTCACAACTGAGTTCTCTTTTCAGCTTCATTCCATGGCTTTCACATGGCCATGGCCTATAGTATTGCCCTAATGAACATTGTGTTGTGTTTTTAAGGCTTCTAAAGGATGCATTTTTTTCAATCAGAACTAGTTCCTGAAAGGGGATTCCATTGGGAGTAGGTGAATTTTATCATGCTTTTTTTATGAGTCACCCTTAGGAAGCCTTATTATGATAAGACAAGATTGTAAGGAAATCATTCACTTTAAGTGAGCTACAATGAAAGGGAGAAGAAAAAAATCAGAAAACATTCCCCTTGGATCAATGGTCATTTACACTATCAAAAGAAATCGGAGAAGCAATCTTTAATGAGTAATCATGGGCAGAAAACAATCCACTTGGATCAAAGTGTTGACACCACTCAAAAGAAACTGCAGATGCAATCTTAAATGAGTAATTATGGGTAGCAGTTAGTCGTATTCGCTTCACTGGAATTACATCCAAATATAAATCTCCAGCAACACATTTCCTAGAAGGAACAATGCTTTTGACAGGGTATGATCACAAATACTTTGCATTCAACTAAAACAAAGCAGGAGCCCAAGTATTGTACAATCAAAAAGAGAACTCACAGGCAATTAAAAAAAAAAATTTGATAAGTAACAGACAATTAAAAATATAAATGCCTCATGATTACTCTACCTACATAAAGGTGAATGATTTCTGGTCAGACTACATTTACAAAACAGCCATCCTGTCTGGTCAATAACTTTAAATTTCATTTACTCTTAATGAAACTAAACAACCTTTGAAAGACTATATTATGTCCAAGGATAAGTTCTCTCACTCCTCTTATCCTTTGTCCTTCATCATTTTTGTCAGTTCGGTACATTATGGAAATTTTGAGCTAGCTTGATATACTCTCTCCATAAAAATAAAGACATCCCAGTTATCAGAAAATTCAAATTTTCATTTCCAGATAGTCCCATTTGGTGATAGTTTTCTCATCTATAAAATACTTTCCACTTTTCCCTGTAACCCAAGACAGTTTTCCAACTCTGACCATTTGGCTGCAAGTGAAACCCCAAATGTCTTCCCTGGGATCCCAGTAATTATCTTATGATGAATCCAGCCATTTGCAAAAAGTGCTATACAGATACCATGTAGTCATTCTTCTCATGGGGAACGATCAAGTCCTACGCTCTGCTGCAATGTCTATCATAAATTATGGGCATCCAAGGCCAAAACATTCAGATATCCTAGCAACGCAGCCTATGGCCAAAACAATAATTGTCAAATCACTGCATCTAAGGCATTGAACCAGAGAGATCTTCAATTCATACCAGCCCAACCACGACCATCCTGACGTATTGATACATGTATGTCTATACATTATAGGAAAATTTTCTATGATTATATGCATTCCGCGTTCATTCGGAAATAAAGTGAACTATAATATAGCAGGAACTGCATGGCATGATTGAATTGCCTAGAAAAAGAGAGAAAAAGAAAACAATTTCTCATCTAATATCTTCCAATATTTTAATTTCCAAACAAAGAAACGGAGCTCTATTTTATGCCCAAAAGGAAATGATAAAGCCTAGACAGTTCCAAACAAAGGAATTTCTGAATGACTTAGAGGAGAATAGGAAGATGTGGAGAAGTAGAGCCTTGATTAACTGCATGAATTCGCTACAGTGGCTGCTGAGAGCTCCTTTCACCAGTTAGAAGGATTACAGAGTTCATCCATCACCCCACCGGCTAGTTCCAAAACCCTAACAATTCTCTGCACGCCCAAACCAAATTGCCTTTACTCATCATCGCCCCAAGAGAACAAGCACCCAGAAAGAAAGAGAGAGAGAGAAAGAACCTTTTCAACATTTTGAAGGCGTTGCAGAGAAGTGTTTGGGATCGGCTGAGACGTCATTTAGAATGGAAGGAATGATTTAAGAGAACCGGATTGGGTTTCTTTTGTTAGTTTTTTTTTTTTTTTTTTTTTAATGCACTCTACTTTCAATGAAAGGCAGTAAATCGGAGGGATATTTGGTTATAAGCAAGGATGAAAATATTGGTTTCGACGGATATATCGGTACTTAGATTTTACAGATATATCGGAGATATATCGATGGATATTTTTACATGAATATCAATAAATCGAAAATTAAATTATTTGTGATGAAATCATGCTTAGTTGGATCAGTCGAATTTAGTCGTAGTTTAATGCTCTCTAGATACATCTAGATATATCACGATATATCCTCGATATATCAGATATTTCTTAGAAAAATTAAGCTAGCATAGCATTATCTGTCTTACTGCTATTTGATATTTGCACAATATATCGGTGGCAAATATGTCGGCGATATCGGTCATGCCAAATCTCGTGTCGAACATCTGATGCCGGATATATGAAGATATATCGGCGGATATATCGGATATTTTTCGTACTTGGTTATAAGCGTGAGCAAAAATTGGCTATCAATCTCATGCGAAATTTCGTTTACGTTTTTATTTTTCTTTTGACTCAAAATCAAAAAAAAATGTTTTAGTAATTTGAATGCCCAAAATACTTGAAAATGGCACTCTCCAACCACCAAACCATTGATTCCTTGACATTATATATAGTCTAAAACATATTTTAACGTATTTTATTTGTTGATAATCCTACCACTATTTATTATAATATTTTATTTTGTTTTTATTTTACATTATAACTTATAATATTTTCAAATCAAATATTAATTTGAAAGGAAAGAAGTAAAATAATATCATTTAAAGAATTTAAAATTATATTATATAATATTTTGTCTCATATTATCATGTATAATATTATAATAATATAATAAGTAAATAAATAATAATATCTAACACTAACGTAATAATATCTGAATAATATATTAGCATGTATATTTAATTTAATAATTGCTAATCCATTTGATGTTAATCTACCTTAATTAAGATACAAATCATTCTAAATCAAATACATATAATTAAAGTATCTGAAAATTTTAATCGAATCAATATTTAATATCATTGATATTTCAGATATTCAAATATATAAATCCAATTCTGGAAGTATATTCATGTTTACCAATATTTTAACCTTTGGTTATAAGTGACAAGATGTTAGGAATTTAAAAACTAGCTACTTTCTCTTAAGAAACTTTGAATATGAAGTCTTGTTGAACATTTGCTGTTTTTCCAATTATTTTAGTATTTGTGGCCCCTCTGTTCATTAGCCCTCTCCCCATTCTTCTTCTTTTCTCTAATACTTAAGAAGTCATGTTCAATGAAAAGCCTTAGAGCCAAACCAAACGATTTCTTTTTCTCCCTCCCAATTGTTGTTACCCAAAAATCCTATCAACAAAACATTGTGGGGTGGTGTTCCTTTTAACCAAATATCCCTTTGAAAAACATCGTCGCCTAATCTATCGTAAAGCGTCTCAAAATCTCAATGAACTAGTCATTTGTACTTCATCTCCACCGGAGATTCTACCATCAACGATAGTAGGACAGTTGGGGCACCATCAAATCACAGGTGAGTTGCGAAAGATCAAACATTTTCTCTAGTTTGTGGTGTCTAGGTTTTGGTTTGCGAGTATTTGTTTGTTTTGATCCTTCGTGAACTACTAGGGTTTCGATTTTGTATGAATCTTTGAATTAGGTTTTAAGTTACATTGATGTTAAGGACTTGTTGATTGTGAGGTGAAGAGAGTTTGTGAAATTCGTGGATCTAGGACATGGTGATTGGTTTCTACAATTAGTCGATGAATTTGATTTAGATATATATATTTTAGATCTTGTTCCTATTAGCGAAACGTTTGATTCCTTAGAAATTGTCATGACTAGCTAACAGATAAATTATCTTGGTAGTCAATAGCTATTTATCCTATTTCTTCTCTGTTTGATTTTCTTTTTTAAATTTTCCTTTGGCTAGTGTTGGGTGGAATGAAGCATATGATCAATTTGATAATTATTACAATAATAGAACTTGATCTCTGACATTATTACAGTGTTTGTGTAACAATTCATTGGCAATATTTTATATCTTGAAATGGAGAAGAGGAAACTTGACATGCTTTGCTTTGATTATTTATTTTGAAACATCACGATTGTAGGGTTCGATTGATTAGCGATGCATATACCACAGAATTTTCTTGTGGATGCATGTAATATCTGTTCTTTTCATGAATCTAAGCACGTCTATAACTCTCTTTTAGGTTGAAGATTTAATGCAATAGCGAAGAAACACTACATTCAGCGCCCTTAAGAAGAATGACAATGAAGAATGCAAATAAAAAGGCATGTAGATGTAAGTATTAATTGATTTAATATTTTAATGTTTCATATATAACAAATTGAAATAATAAACAAACTAGGTTGTTATACGCAATGTATTAAACTGTTAACATTTTGTAACATAAAAAAATGTGTGTGACTTTGCAAGCTACAAGTAGTTCATAGAATTTAGTTTAAAGTATAAGTAATAAAGATCATTTCCATTCTAAAGTGGCATGAACATCACATTTAAGTGTAATTGAGAGGATCAAAGAAAACTTAAATGAAACCTAACTAGAGATGTTTAAAACACCTTATTGTTTTATAAACATTTATTCACATGTCCTCCAAAGAAGATGAGATGTGGATACTTGTTGGCTCCAAAGGATTAATATTCGGAGGGTTAGAGTTTAAAATACCATGGGTCATTTGCCTTTATTTTCTCAAAGTTTGTATGAGGTGGATGTGATGTATGTTCCAATCATTGTCAGGAGCATACATTGGATATTAGGAGTTGTTCACCTTTCTACTAGGCGGATATATATATTTATGACTCCCAGATGTCACTAAATAAGCCAAATCAATTGAAGAAGCTTGTAACTTCTTTAATGATGTTGTTGTCTCGCCTCTTAAATGTTGTACAATACTATGGGGAGAATGGTAATCCAAGGATATGGCATGGAGATTGAAATCTTAATAAACAATATTCTGCAACAATCCTATAGAGAGTAAATTATTATTATTTTTTATGAGATTTGACTATATTTATCTAACTTTGTTAACATGGAATCTTTTATTTATGGAGTAGTGGTGATTGTAGCATGTTTTTGATCAAATATGTGGAGTACCTTATGCACAACCATCCAATGGACATGTTAAAAGGCAAATGAATGAGATGGTTTAGAGAAAAAATGACAATGGAGTTTTACTTCCATCAAGATCTTCCAATATAGTCTCATACTTGTAATTGGATATTGATGAACATGGTTGTGTCATTACAATATAATATTTTGTAAAGTGTCTATGTATGTAATGACTCTTATGTATGTATTGAGAAAGTTTATAAATTATTGTATCGATTGCTAAATGTGACTACATGATTATCTTGTTCGTAGAGAGGTCGTAAAATTAGTATAGTTCAGGTGAACTTAGCAATGTCATGAACAATTACAAGATTTTGTAAACTTGCTAAACTGTAAACTTGACCATTGTTTAGTTCAATGCAAACGAAACTACAGTTACATTCAGATAAACTTGTTAAACTGTAAACTTAACCACTATTAAGTTCAATACTCAGTAAGTTTATTGTAATTACGTTCAACACTTAACTCACGATTCGTTTGGTAACTTGTTTAGCGAAAACTTAATCACTATTAGGATTGATATAAGCGACTTAACTCTGATTCACGTTGGGTAATCTCGTTTAACTAAAAACTTAACTAATGTTAAGTTCAATGTAAACGAAACTTAACTACAATGACTTTCAAGTAAACTTGTTTAACTGAAAAACATAACCATTGTTAAGTTCAATATGAAAAAAACTTAGCTGCGATTCGTTTAAGGTGAAATTGATTCTTGACAACTAAACTGTAGCACCCCATTCGACGGACAGATTGGCGGATCTATACGTCAGGGTTGCTAGCGAATTCATTTACCAAAACATACACAAAAAAACAAAATAACTAGTTTAGAAATTTGACATTCCATTAGTATAAGCTTTCAAATATGTGCGAGCGATTTCAGTCGATAGGCCCATAAACATTTACATTTAACAAAATGCTTTTACAATGAAGGCATTCCATACCCATTCAAAATAATATACAAAATTGTTTCAAAGTTTAACTCTTTTGATCACAAAACATCAATTGTTCAAAAGTATGATGGATGTATATGACGGAGTATATACTTTTACTCCTTGACTTTCTTGATGACTCTGCACTCCTCGATCTTATCCTTCGTTCGTATTCACTTTCGGTACTGTTGTTGGTGGATGAGTATGTACCGCAGTGTATAACCGCATTTACCAAGATTATTATCTAATCCACAGCCCAGTAGCATCACGAAACTTGTTGGTTGGATCGGAGTATGTACACAAGTGTATAACACAATTACCCAGATTATTATCTAATCCCGACAACGGCGCCATAAAACTTGTTAGGAACTACATCAATAAATTGTTATGGATGAAAACATATTCAAATTTGAGACTTATTACCCGAGGACTATTGTCTAATCCTCGGTAAAATAAACCATTAAACTTGGTGAGTTTCTTTAAGTATCCACTTGATTAAAGGATATTTTGTAAGAGTAAACCATTTTCGTGTGGTTTTGATCCCGGTATCTGCAAGTGCACGGTCGACAAGTAATAAAATGGATTTAAAAGTGAGATATCGATCGCGGAGATACAAAATTTTTTCAATCAACTACCCGACTACTTAAGCTCCATCTTATTTGGACAATGTCTGATGAAGTGAGATTTTGCTTTGAAAGATTGGAAATAAGATGATGTAAAAGAAAAATGGATGAGCAATCACAATGAATTGAATATTGAAATATCAAAATAACAAATTTAGATTTAGTTATCTCTAAAAGAAAACATTGAATAATGTTCTTATGAAGAATCAATTCCCTCTGATGCATCTTTGCATCTTTGGTTTTAAGACTATGATCTTTAAAACTAGTCCGAAAGTTAATAATATAGTGTATTGGATCTCTCCATACCACACAGTTCATCATCTCACATACTTTATTTCTCTCTCGAACACGAGGGGGTGAAATAACTACTTTTAAAACTAAGTTTGCCTTGATGCAGGTGTTTTCTCAATACTTCATACCCACAACATGAATTGAGACAGAAACTCCTTCAAGTGAGCCATTCTTTGAGTTACTATATTGGTTCCTCACCCTCAAAATTAGAATAACCTCTTTCCTTGATTAGATCCTTGCTAACACGGGATCGATTTCACTATTCGAATTGAGGTGAACTCTCTGTCTACTTAAATTTATAACTCACTCAACTCATTCTCGGTTACAAGCGAGAAGAGGATGTATTGATTTAAATATATAGAGCGCATTAGATCAGCGATATCAGGTTCAAATACCTTCCATAAAATTGTTTCTTATTCTCATAAATGCCTTCTCTGTGTCACCTAGAGGGCCTCCTGGAAATCAGAGCTAAAACAACCTCGTTATGGGTACAAGGGGCGAAGTGGGATCAATTCAAGAACCGCATAAAACCCGGCAAGTCGATTTAACATACGAAGTTCGGCTATTATGAATGAAATCTGCGAGGAAAGATTATTTCTGACAATAACGTCAATTCAATGGAAGATGGGTTTCTAAATTACTGATTATACCATACAATGGCTTGCTGATCAAGAAAACCACTGTAAATCGGAAACTGGGTGTTCGAAATCCCAAAATTTATCTGGAATTCAAACAACCAGACAGTAATTTTAAGAAATAAACATCTGCATTCAGCTCAATCCTTCTGACTAACGTTCAAATCCAATTAGAGCGAAATACAAACTAATCTAATCTAAATAAAAAATAGCGAAAACAAAGAAAAGAAAAAGAAAATAAAAATCACGGGGAGCCTTGTGACCACCAGATTTCTCTTTAGTCGCGAAGTACGCTTTTACGGTAGTAGCGGCAGTATTTATAGGGTTACGAAGTTGGGCCCTAATTCAATGCGATCTTTGTGGATTTCCCGATGGGTGGCCCATGTTCTTTGTTGGTCGCGACCTCAGAAAGCCACTGTCGCGACATCGGTTAGTTTGGCACTTGTTACGGCGTTGCTCGATGAAATCGTGATATTCCTTTGTTTTCTTGCAAGCACCTTATGTCGCGACAAAGGAATCAATGTATGACATCAACCTTATTCTGCGAAACCTTTAAATGATGGTTTTGATGCCGCGACATCAATCTTTTGTCGACATCACTCACATGGCTCCACGAGGTTTTAAGCTGTTCGTTCCACGATGTGACGCCGATCTCTTGTCGTGACATCAGCTCATGCCGCGGTCCTTGGCCCGTGATTTACGATGTCGCGACATCAATCTCTTGTCAGCGACATCACTTTATAGCTCTGACTTGGTGGTCGTTCTAGTGTCGGCGACGCCGATCTCTTGTCGCGACATCGGCGAGTCTGCAGCCTTGAACTTGTGTCTTCTTAGCCAGCCGGCGACGCCGATCTCTTATCAGCGACATCAACTTTAGTCTCGGAGGCTGGCGGTGTTCCTTATGTCGTGACCTCAATCCCTTGTCGTGACAGCAGCTAATGTTTTTGAAGCTTTCCACTGATGGTTCCTGATGTGACATCAATCTCTTTATCGCGACATCAACTTTGCAAGGCTATAGCGTGAAGCGGTATCTTCTTATGTGGCGATCGATCTCTTGTCAGCGACATCGACGCGTCTGCGACCTTGACGATGGTTTACGATGTCGCGACATCAATCCGCTTATCGCAACATCACTTTATGGAATTCTGACTTTCAATGAGCAAGTCTCGTATCGCGACCCCTCGATCTCTTTTATCGCGACAGCCAGTTATGAAGCGCTGAAACCGGCTGGTTGCTTTTGATGCGTGTTAGGTCTGTCGCGACCTGACGCCCAAATCACGCCAGTTTCATCTTTTTCAAACTGTCATAGCGTCGAGGTGCTTTACTGTCTGACCTCCATCCGCATGCATAACGCCGATCTTCGTCGCGACATCACGATGTTGTCGCGACATCATTTCTTAAGTCTACGGATTTAGTCTTGATTGCCTACATTGTAATGCACATCGCGACTGCATCAAGTTTCCTTGCAATTTTCGATGTCTGCGACTGCATAAGCTGGACAATCTGAGCCCCAGCTATGACATTAGTTACCAGTACTTTCATTTCTGCCTGCCATTTTACGTATTTTTACTCACCGTCATTTGCATTTTCTCTTTACTTTTCTTCTTTCTCTCACACTCCTGTTAACAACAAATTGGTGAGTTTCTTCATAATTCTGCATATTAATTATTCCTTTTCGGATGAAAATCAAACAGAAAAATGGATTAAAAATAGATGACTTTTAAGCTCATCACCTGTGCATAGATAAAAAACTACGCGCTAATCATTTTCATGTTTAGTGTTTCTATACGATTCTCTCTTTATTTTCAGTTTAAATCAAATCATGCAATTTCATAAGACAATGCTTTCGTACTTTCTTAAATGACCAATGCAGTACAATACATACATAAAGATATATTTCCATGTAATCAATTACAATTCATCGGTCATCTCAAACTATGCATTTTCATGTGCAACAAATCATTCAGATCATAAATCATGCAATTTTCCATTCTCATTATCATTTTTATTTTAGCTCTTATCTAATTTAACCTATGCTTTCGGTGCATAGGATAACGAATCACCGACACGGTCCCACTAAGCTGCAGGCTGGTATAAACACGGTTTTATAAAAATATGTACTCGGTTGGTATTACCTCTGATCTTATCCCATTGGGCTATGAATCGGTATGCAGCAGCGTCGTTTGTTCGACTCTTATTGAGTATATCAATCTATCTAAATTGAATTTAACGGTTCAACATTACATATTAAAGACATTCAAATAATTTATTAGGAAAATACAATAGTATGTATTTTTATACAAACAAATCATTTAACACTCAGCTTAATTCTCATGTCATTCAATTTCGCAATCCAATCAATTTATCAAATTTCTTAACTTAAATCAACTTGCAATTCATTTCACAATTTATTTGCATCAATCAATTAAAACAATTCAATATGCAATTCAAACTCTTAGAGTAGATTGAAATAATGAGAGAAAGGTGTAGAACAAACACAAAAAAGCTTTGCACTTTGATTTCCAATCTCGGAATCTCGATCTCAGTTTAGCTTTCCCCTCGTCAGCTATTCCAATACAATTAAAGAACAATATTGATAGGTGCGTACTAGTGATTTTGGTTAGGGTTGATTTTCGGAGCTTAATATCGTATTCTTAATCTCATTAGCAAATAAGGGCAAGATACAAGTCCGGTATGGTTGTTAGTTTCCCAACTTTAATTCATCACATAACCAAAATACTAAAATTTTTGCCCTGCCTTATAATCCTTTTCCAACAATACTCTTGATCAACTAAACCATCCTCAAAGGAAGATTAAGTCAAAAATCTCAAACAGCCACTAACACCACATGCAAGAACCGTTACTTCCTAGTTTTGTACTCTCTGGACTTTATTACCCAAAAATTATTCAAAGCGGTCTTCAAGTATAAAACTCTCAGTTTAGTCCTTTATATATCCAATGACATCTACGAAAATTTTCAATTTAAAATTCCTTCTAAGGCCCTTAACCACCTGCTTCATGAGGAGCCAAAACTGTTTTTCAAACAATAGTACCTTTAAAACGTGTCACAAAGCCAATCCTAATGTTGTCCAAATTAACTTCAAACATTGATTTGATTAAAGCTTAGACCAAGGCCTAACCAACCATAGCACCCAAATCAGATTATAAACCAATTTGTACAGGTTTAACTTTAACATCTAGACTACTCTAATTTGCAAAACATAATTTGTACATAGCTCACTTTGACAGATTTCTGGGCACTTTGGGGTTACAAATTTCATATACTTCCTTCAGGTAAATTATTTCCCTAGAGGTCTAGTTTATCTAGAATTTTGAATCACTCAAATTGGATGAGTGAAACTCATTTTATGGCCATAACACCCTTCCTACTCCCAGCAGGGACATGCCCGCTGAGCTACCCAAAACTCACCTTTAAGCCCATTTTCGGGAGCCTTAGTGCTACAATTTGTTCTTAGTCCCTTCTATACATTTGTAGCTATGTCTCTTATGGTTCTTTACCAATTAGAATCACTTCATTTGGTTAATTATAACTTAATCTATAATGAAACAAAACGGGGTTTGACAAATTTTGACAGCATTTCCTTTGAAAACCAAACATTTCCCTTTTTACAAACACTCCTCCAAACCGATCCAAAACAATACCAAAATCCATTTACAACCAATACAAAACACCTTTATCCACATTTGGGTTTTCTCCAACCCAAACACAAGATAAAAGGGGTTAAGGTTTAGTTTCTTACCTTTGAATCTCTCGATTCTTCAACACCAAGTCTTCCTTTTTCTTCTTGATCACTTAGAAACCATAAATGGGAAGATCTCCCACCAAAACCTTGGTTTTCTCTCAACCCTAGCTCTCTTTTCTCTCCCTTTGCTCTCAAAACGAAAATGCACCAAATGTGCCTTATCTTAGAACCACATTGGGTCTTAATCTCATTTAATGGTTAAGGCCTTTGTTTAGCTTCTATTCTTTGGCTTTCAAATAAGTCTCATTTCTCATTTTTTTGACATTTTAAGTCTTCTATTTCACTTCATTTAACTCACATTAGCATTTAAGCTTATTCTATTTTGGCCATTGGTCCTCATTTACAAATTTAAATCGCCCTTTACACTTGGGTAAATTCCGGGTTGTATATATTTTTTGTTCTTAGGATTTAAATTCCAAAAAAATTTCCATTTATACTATTTACCTAAACATAATAATAAAAAATATATATATCATAAAAAATACTAAGTATTTTTGGAACCTTACAAAACCAGCATTAAGTTGGACTAAATAAGCATGCTTAGTAGTTAAATTCGGTTAACGTTTCACTTAAAACTTTACAATTTATTTCATGTGCATATTTTCAAAAAACTAATAAGGATACTATAACATAGAAAAAAAAAGTTGCATATAACAAAATGTTAATAAGGCTATTATTCCACAAAAAAAAAAAAATAAAAAGCTTTAACTTCTCATTACAAATGAGTTGATATTAAGAGATGAACTTACACTTCATTTTTAAGTTTTAAGGTCATCACTCCAATCTAAACTAGTAACAAAATATATGATAACATGTTTGTTTCCCATTTTACCATGTACAAAAAATTACAAAAGTAAACAAAAATATGAGTCACAAAAGTAGACTCAATGACAATTTCACTAATACTCCAATGGGATTGGTCGTTTGCAATACTTTCGGTTATGACCATAATCACCACATCGACCATAACATCGTGTATGTTTACCCTCTCCACTCGAAGGGAATCTCTCTTTTCTTGGTCTTCCAACTAGTCACCTTGTTTTTGGTGAAATTAAAACTCTACTTTTGGTATCATTAGGCACTACCCAATCTTTTTTATGTTTAAGAGGATATATTGACTCAACATATGAAACTAACAATGAGTTCACAATGTAATATTTTGAGCACAAAGAAATAACATGACATTTGTGCATATCTACAAGCCACAATGGCATGTGAACATTGTATGTGATCAAGATCAAAATGGTGGCATGTGCAAGAACGAGTTTACAAGTTCACATGATCACTTACTCCATTATATTTAACATTATACTCCATCAAGCTAATTGCTTTTCTTATGTTGATGATATAGTATACCGCATCCGAAGCTCCCCTTTTGCCCATGTTGTTAACTCATTTGTCATTGACAATGCTTGTTGTTCACGGTTTGCAACCACTTTTGAAGTAAATATCTTAACTCTTCAACTAGCCACAAAATAGAATATCTCTTTTCTTAATACAACATTAGACTTTAGTAATCCCCATAGATGTAATAATGCTTTTATGTTTGGAAGAAATTGTGACATTGTGGTCCTTATCAATGATATTTTACTATCTGGAGATATCATTTGTAGATACTTAAATATAGATTAAATTATACTAAAAGGTATGCATAAGAAGCATCATTAAATAATTTACAAACCTCTACACTCTTAAACCTCGTTTTAAGGTTTTGCTTCAAGTGATATGTGCACCCACCATGGCTTGCATGAGGAAACACTTTTCGTACAACTTTTTCAATGCTACTATGATGATCTAAAACCACCACAAGATCATCAACCTTTGTTAGTGCTTCATGCAATTTTCTGAAACCATTCCCGAAGCATTATTCTTTTAATCACTAATTCCAAAGCATAAGGGTATATCGAGTTATTGTCAATGCATGCAACAACAAATAAGGTTCCCTAAATACTTTTCTTTCAAAATGTACCATCAATTGTTCTGACATGTCTTATTGATGTATCTGTCGAAATACATGCAGAGCGGAAGAAAAAAATACTTAAATGGGGTGTCATGGGTCGTAACTATATCAGTAATGGTACCAAGATATTTCTATTCTAACAAATAACAATAAGATGGTAAAGCTCTATAAGACTCCTCTAGTACACCTCTAAGAGAACTTAAAGCAGTCTCTCTAGCTCTCCATGTCTTATCATAGCTTATCCTCACGTCGTACTTGCTTTGAATATTAGCTATAATGTCTTTAGGACAATGTTGACGGCCAACCCCTTCATATATTTCTCTTATGCTTTCATTAATCAACCCACTGTTTGTATGACGATGATCACGTGATATGTAAGACCCGAGAAATTCCAAATTACGGAAAAAGCCAGCCAAACCATCATTCGGTTACAAAATTGTAATTTCGGTTAAAATCAAGAAATTTATTCTCTAGATCTTGGATGATGAAGCGGTTTTCACCAGTTGGAATGAATCTCGCCAATCTAGGCCCAGCGCGTGAATTTCTTGAATTAAGCAAACGGAGTTGACCACGTTTTTCGAGGCATCATGATTCCGGGTGCGTAAAAGCGATTTCCCCCGATCTTGACGAAAGTCACTTATAACATGTACTCATGTGCGTAATTAGTATGAGTAGAAAAATGATGAAAATGGATGGTTGAGATAGTGCCGAATGTCAAAACTGGGAAAAAAAGGGACAAAATGGTCATTTTAGAATTGTTTAAGTTAGAAAAAGTCAAAATAGCGAGCCAGTGCTTGTCTTCTCAATAAAATAAGAAAAACGTGAATTGAAGGGGAGGAGATCTACGAGAAGATGGAAGAAAATGGCGTTTTTAAGAAGAGAAGAAGGGGACCTCCCCTTACTCTACAGGTCTCTAGAATCCGGCCGTCGCGATTTGCCGGGACAAGAAGAGGCGCTCGTGGAGAGGGCTTCGTGAGTCTGGATTTGGGAACAACGACTCCGTGAGGTAGAGTTTCTCCTAGCAGGTTTTACTCTTTGTTTAATTACTTTGTTTGATGTTTGAGTTGAATGAGGCCGTGAAGAAGTAGTTTGATGGAGATTTGAATCTTGGAACCTAGGTGTTGGATTTTCGAAACCCATGTGGACGGTCGTGTTGTCACGGGCTGACTGGTGTGCCATGTTGCAGAATTTGTACTATAAGATGATGCATTGGCGTGTATGAGGCCGTGAAATTCGGGTTCCACAAAAGTGAGCAAGCGATTGGTGATTTTTGGGAATAATGCTTAGGGGTTTCACTATTTACAGAGAATATGTTCACAAAATAATTTTTGTGAAATAATGTATTTGGTGTAGTAATTCCATCCCGAATTGTTCGTGTTTGATCATTAGCCCATTGAGCTAATTTTGATGTAATTAATGGTGAGATTACATGACATGTTTGTGTGATTTAAATTATGTGAATATATGCATGATTATATATTTGCATGTGTTATTGAATTGCAAATGCGATTGGCATCATGCATTCCATATACCTTTGGGGCACCCACAGGGCGATAAGTGAGTGCATGAGGTAATTCTTGAGAGAAGTGGTTCGGAGGGTTGTCTAAAGAAGCGAAAATGATCGGGTAGTCCATACCAAAAATATCAATCGTCGGAGAACTGGCCAATTGATAACCACGCCGAAGAGGTAATCCATAAATAATATCAATCGTCGAGAGCGTAATTGATATATATATATACATCGGAGGGTTGTCCACAAATAAATATAATAATTCTCATACAAGGCTTAGGCGAGTGTGAGGGAGTCGGTGAGGACTCGGGTACGAGATGATCAGTTAGACATTCAAGTAGGATCATGCATTTGCTTGAATGTGTGTTTATTTTGGAGCATTGCATATGCACTTAGGTGGAGAGTAGCCCACTTAGGGTGATTCCTGCGAGCATTAGCTCACCTTTGTCGAGGATATTATTTTCTTTAGTACGGGGGCGCCACGAGACGGCTCATCTTTGAATCTTGATCTTTAGAAGAAAGCGGTGTGACTGGTTTATGATGTATGACATGTATTAAATTCTCTAATTTTTAATATATGTGTTGTATAAAGTAAAATTTGAGCTACTTGAAGCTATGGGATCATTGGATCTATTTGATGTATTATGACCCAAATGATGATTTATCATATTATTGGCCTGTGATGTTTAGGTTGGGTTATATTATGGGTTGCTGTTTGGTGGAAGCTGGCAGGAGCCTGCAGTTTGACAATCTTGGGGTCTGGGCTCTGATCTTCCGCGGGTTGTGGGTAGTCAACGGACCCCCAGGTTTGGGGCATCACATGATATCATGTCCAAGCTACAAGTGTGTGTTGAATTATAAATTCCTATCTCAAACAAATCAAAATTTCTCAACTTTGTTGCACGAAATCGCCACTTGCATTCTTTATCCACGCAACAAACAAGTAATATCTTGGTTTGAAGAATTTTATTATCAAGCAGTTTTCTTTTCAAAGCAATCGTATAAAAACTTTTTCTCTGATTCTTTCTTATTAGGTTTATTTAGTCTTTGTTTATATGGTCATCACCAATAAAAAAAAGGTTCATTTGTGCTTCCTTTTGCATGCGTTTCATATTCTCCAATTGACTCTTCCATCAAATCAATTTGCATCACTTAGCTATCCTTAGACAAGTTGACACTCATTTCACCATCTTCAACATCCTTGTATATATCCAAGTCATGAGAATAAAAACAATTAAGTGGATCACAACTCATACTTATTCTATTTTCTTCATTGAAATCACTCACAGGTTGAGTGTTAAAATCAATATTGATGTTTGATTCATACTCAAGGTTATAATTTTTCTTCTTTGTTGTGATACATAATGGAACCAGAAACTTACCATTAATACATTTCAATCGAATGAAAATTTTTACATCTCCATCATCTCTTAGTTGTATAGTAGTGGTTGGTATATTGTCATTGAACACATACTTCATTAAAACATTACTTTCCCTTGGATCTACTCTCAAAATCTGACAAACAGTCTTCAACAATTCTTCACATGTTATAGTCTTACTAAGTTCAATACCTTCACCTTTGCAACCTTCGAAGTGATACATGTATCCCATTTGCACAATCTTCTTCATATAAAATCATTATTTCCACTTCATCAATCACTGTAATAAAATTAAAATTAAAAAATAATCAATTATTGATATTAAAATGAAATTTAAAGTAATAGTTGTGTAGGTATGAATTTTATCTTTAGTTCCATTTAGTTTTACTCTGAAACTTAACTATTATTTAAGTTCTTTTAATCAAATAATTTTACTAGTAGTTACATTCGAGTGAAGTCTTTTTACCACAAACTTAACTCTTTGGCCCAAATTCTTAGTAAAAGAAACTTAAGTGTAATTATGTATATGTAAAGTTGCTTTAACAAAAAAACTTAACAAATGTCCAGTTCTTTGTAAAGGAAACTTAATTATAGTTACGTTCAAATGAAGTTGTTTGACTACAAACTTAACAACTGTTAAGTTCTTTATAAAACAAACGTAACTATAATTACGTACAAGTAAAGTTGTCTTACAAATAACTTAACAACTCTTAAGTTCTTTATAAAAGAAACTTAACTTTAGTTTTAGTCCGGAGTTTCGTATTCGGTATAAATTTGCTCTTTTGATACAAGAAACTTCTTCTGAAACATTTTTACTTTCATATTTATTATGAAGAATTTTGTTTCACCATAACAAAATAACTTAAATCCTGCTATTATCTTTATCCCAAATATATTTACATACCTTCATTTGATCTTGTTACATGTTACAAATAACTTCTCGAGTGTTACAATCTTGGTGAATGATAGAATAAGGTTCATATGTTGAACTCTTACTAAGATGGATGTTGATATGTTTTCTTAATCTTTGGTGATGGGTGAAAGAGATATAATATGAGGTATGAAAGCTAAACTTTTAGAAGAGATGATGACCAAAAATGAAGGTGATGAAAGCTAAAAGGTGATGAGAACTGAACTTTTAGAGGGGATGAAGAGCTGAACCAGACCCAAATTTTTGGAGGGATTAACTATAAGAGAAGGAGCAAGTACAATTTGATATGTTTTTGGAGGGAATCTCGAATAAATAAGGGTAAAAATGTCCAAACATGGTCATATTTCCAAAGTTTTAAGAAGAGATGTTAGCTTTGCAAATTTCCAAGTATTTTGTCCCTTTTAATCCATATCCTTAAATTATATAAACGTTATACCATTTGAGTTAAAAAGGGTAATTTCTTTGTGGGGTTAAAGCGGTAAAGGATTGAATTGTTTAGAAACTTTTTTGGATTTTTGTGAAAATCATCAGTATTGCATAATAAAGTAAATTCATGAATATTTTCGATTTATGAAAATAATGTGAAGATTGACCCAAAAAATTCAGTCAACTGGAACCAAACCAATTCATGGAATTTTTTTTAAACAAAAAAAGGCTTTCAGTAAGAAAGAAAATCAAAATTATTCACTTGCGTGATAATGTCTCCCTTTTAATATAAACTAGATATAGTCGATGTGTGAGGCATGTCTATTGTTAGTTTATAGTTGTTGCATTAATTCTACAAATTTTAATATGTATAATGATTTAATATATAAAATCTAATTTCATAAACATATTATAAAATTTCATGACCATATTAGTACCAATATAAAATTTCAAATTAAATATATAATAGGAATATAAGTACTAAAAATGACAAATAAAGGTCATGATTAGGAAGTCTTTAGTATAAATTGTGAAATCTCGAAAAATCCGAATTTTTGAAAAATTGTAGAACGGTAAAATTCGATCAAAATCTGGATTTTTTTTTTTTAGATCTCGGATGACGAAACAGACTTCACCGTTAGAATCGTCTGGTGAAATCTAGCTACCATGTGAATTAAGGACAATCGAGATTTGCACTTTGAAGCGACGGCGTAGTGAGTGTTTAGCATTTGAGTGACTCGAGATAAGACCTGTGTCGAGTGGAGGAGAATTTAGTCAAACAAATAGCTCAAGTGGGACGGAAGAGACATGTGGCAACCTGCGATTGGAAGGAAATCGAGGTAGATGGATAAGAGTGATAAGGGTAATCAAGAACCACTTAGAATTGAATGATGGCGAGTGAGGGCATACCAAGCCCGGCCTATCTTCTCCCAACCGGTTTGGGAGAGAGGGGAAGGAAAGGCAAACCAGTTTGAAGAAAGTTTTAGAAAAAGGGCTCACCTTCTCTCCTAAATTTCTCGACAATCGGACCGAGAGCGGTTTCAAGCGGAGCAAGAGGGAGAGTTCATCCTCACGTGAGAACTGGCGTAAGTTAGAATCGGAAGTTTCGACAAACTCAGTGAGGATTTTCTCTATTTAGTTTTAATCCTTGTTTAAAGGTCATTGAATGGCTTGGGTTATGTGGGCCGCGAGTGGCCGTGTGAAGCCGTTCAAGACTTTACAGACGATGTGCTTGAGATTTTGGGATGCTACGAGGACAATCCGGGGACTAATTTGTGGGACTAAGTAATTGTCCTTGTGTCTGCATTTTATGTTAAGTTAAAATGAATGAAGGTGTGGTTGTCTTGCCACTAAAGGGAATGTTTGGTTGTGTTTTAAACCATGAGAAGCACCATATTGTGGCGTACACAATAAGCAGACTAGATTGGTTTTGGGTAGGAAATAAAGGGATTTTGGTAGTGAGTCCTTCTGGTAAATTGTATCCACATCAGTGAAATTGATTTTAGGCTTTGAATTTCTTAATTCGGACCTCTGTAGACCAAGTTATGGTCTTTTTACTCTGAACAGTCTAATGGCGAGAGAGATTCGGCCGTAGAGTGTTTATAGAGGTCGAGTTTTGTAGAGTCGATCTGTAAAGGTCGAGTGTAGAGGAGTCGGCCCTGTGAGGTCAGTTCGCTAGAATTCGACTGGGGTCGGCTCAGCCGGAGGTCATTTCAGTGAGTCGGACCGAGGCTCGGCCCGGGGGTCATTTCATTTCGGCCCGATTCTACGGTGGCTCGTGCGGGTTTGATACGTGTGACCTCGACCCGGAAGGTCATAAGCTTCCTTGTTAAACTACATTTCGGATGTTCTTGGACTCTATAGAAAGCCCATTGAGTCAAGAATTCATTCATATGCCTGAGGAGGATAGTGGGTGTTAGACCGAGGTGTTAGACAGAGCTCAATAGGTCGTCTCAGCTCGGCCCGATTCTGGTGACTCGTGCAGGTTTGACTACGTATGTCCCTCGAGCTTGGTCATGCTCCTTCGTCCGAATTCTGTTTCGGATGTTCTTTGACTTTATGGAAATCCCATTGAGTCAAGAATCCATTCATATGCCTGATGAGGATAGTGGGTGTCAAACCGAGGTGTCGGACCATTTCCCGGCTAGGTCGGCTATTTCAGCCCGGTTTTATTATTTCCGTCTAGGTTTGACTCGTATGACCTCGAGCCGGAAGGTCATGCGCTCGCCCCGTCCAGAACTCAGTTTCAGATGTTCTTAGACTCATATGGAAAGCCACGTTGAGTCAAGAATCCATTCATATGCCTGAGGAGGATAGTGGGTGTCAGACCGGGGGTGTCGGACCGAGCTCGGCTAGGTCGGTCGGCTCGGCCCGATTACGGTCGGCTAGATGCGGGTTTGACTACGTATGACCTCCGACTTGGAAGGAGTCATAACTCGCCCCGAGTCGGCTCCGTTTGGATGTTCTTGAACTCTATGGAAATCATTGAGTCGAAATCATTCATATGTCTGTGGGGCATAGCGGGTGTCAGACCGGTGTTAGACTAAGCTCGGCCGGTCGGATCAGCTCGGACGGAGTTCAGATTTGACTCTTTGCTTGCATGACCCCTCCCGACCGGAAGGTCCTGGCAAATCTGGCTCAGTTTGGTGTTCTTTGACTCTATGGAAAGCCCATTGAGTCAAGATTTCATTCATATTCCTTTGGAGGATAGTGGATGTTAGGCCTAGCTCACGGCTTGAGTCAGTCAGCTCGGTAAGTCGGTCTGCTCGGTAGATCGATGCGTGTGACCTTCAACCCGAGGTCATAACTTCCTCGTCCGAACTCCGTTTCGGGTGTTCTTGGACTTTATGGAAAGCCCATTGAGTCAAGATTCCATTCGTATGCCTGTGGAGGATAGTGGGTGTTAGGCCGAGCTCTTACAAGTCAGGACAACTCGGCCAGGTCAGTTCAGCTCGGCTGGGTTTGACTACGTGTGACCTCCAACTTCGGTAGGTCATAACTTCTTCGTCTGAACTCCGTTTTGGATGTTCTTGGACTCTATGGAAAGCCCATGGAGTCAGGATTCCAGCCATGTATGGGGGACATTGGGTGATCACAACTTTTCTGAATTCTGTGTCTCGTACCAAGCGTTCAGTTTGCTTAGTTGTGTCGATGTGTATCTTAGAGATATAACACTTGGCTCATTGCATGGCATGTTGTAGCTACTATATTGAGTATGGTAGGGGCTGTATATAGGAGGCCATGAAGAAGGCCATATGGTTTAGTTCCAAAAACTTGGGATGAAGGATAGAGAGGATTTCTATGACCGGTTTCATACGATCCAAGAGTATCAGTAGATTGGGGGTTTGATGGAAACTAAAAAGTTTCGGTTTTAAGTTATTGAGTTGTATGGATAGTTGGAACCAAAATGGTTTATGTTTGTGAAAGGGCGTGAGGTACCCGGTTGGATAGGTGAAATGGTGAGCCTTGTTGTGTGCATCGTGGCTTGTTTGAGTAACATAAAAATTGTGTGTGGTTAGTGTGATGCGTTGGGTAGTTCCAAGATGGACTATTGGTTTTTGTATTAGCCCATGTAAGCTAATTTATGTTATTGCTATGTGTTAATGAATAACATGTTGATTGTGTATAAACTCCGTTAATATATGCATGCATAATATATTAACATGAATTATGGTGAATGGAATATTGCATTTCATATGCACTGGGGAACCTAGAGTAATAAGTGTGAGTGCATGACATGAAAGAAAATGGAAAATGATTGAAGAAAGGATTTGCAGAAGTAGAAAGTTTGAAAATTACTGGAAGGTAGATGATAGCCTCATTGGATGGATAACAAACTTCATTCTTAGACATCAGATGAATTGTTTGGAAGTGATAATCTTTTATAAAGCGTTGATATGTTTAAGATAGCTTTTTGTTTAACGAATATTTATCATTTTGACCGCGATGTAAGGGGGTGGTGCAGGAATTCAGACATTGAAGTGGATGGTCGTTTTCATCTATATCATATAAATATTGAAATGCATTCTCATGTTTAACCAGATGTTGAATATATAATATTGTCGTTATGGATGAGTTCTGTATTGGAAAGAATTCATCTTGGAAAATTGCTCTTAATGATGGATACCATACTGAATCTGGATAAGATCACGGGGTGAACGAAATATAGGTGGTCTTGGTTAGCCGGACGTGAAGACTAAAATGGCATTATTGTTTGGCACATGATGCGGAAGAACAATCCGGGTTTTTGTGTAAATTGCAATTAAATACAATTATAAATTTACTCCTTTTTGTATAAAATATACATTTTTGTGAGTATTGATATGGCCAAGCGTGGCCGTTTCTTTCGTGTATAAGGTCTCGTGATATAGAGGCCTTGAAGTATTCCTGGGTTGACAGTGGTCAACGGGACCCCCAGGGATTGGGGCATCACATAAATTACAGTTAATCTACATCAATAATCAAACAAGCTAAATAAGGAATCGTATCAATGTGAAAAATAAAAATAAAAATTAAATTAAGCATTCAATAACATAATAATTAAATGAGTTGATAAGTAATTAGCAACCATTTACCATATTTAATTGAAACCCAATTAGAGACATTCTCCTTAGTATTGGGGACGTCCTTCTATGAATTTAAATAATTCCCTTCAATTATCTTGATTAGTGAAATGGTGGCATGCATAATAATGAAATAAATGGTAAAAAAAATGTGGATAATAATAGAAACGTAAATTATACAAATAATATTAAACATGCAATAAGTATTAATACATGCAGTCAATTAGACTTAGCTCAAGTGGTTAAGAGTTCATGTTAACATAAGGAGGAGAGGGGTTTATGAGTCCTCATTGGAAAATATTTGTTAATGAATAAATTACTATGATGTATTACATAGTGAATAGATGTAAAAAAAAAAACTATTAATACATGGAAATAATTAAATCATTGAAAAACAAAATATTATTGAAATAATTAGGAGTTTCAAATTTACACAAATAAAGCTTTAAAATTTTAAAAATCTTATTAACATCTATTAATTAACTTTTGGAGCTTATTTTAATATGGGAGAGTTGTTCCTTGCATTATTAAATGTGATGTGATTTAGATGGAAGTGGATCCGATGGGAGGCAGACAGTTTACAAAGATTCACTTCAATATCTCTTAATAAACTTATTTAATTTCCTTTTTAAGTAATGAATTTTTAAGTCAATTGCTCTATGAAATTTTTTTTTTTCAAACAAAATGTTAAAAATATGATTAACCCTATCAACCTCAATAGCTTATACCCGTGAACACACTACATGAAATTTTATTTTCGCATTCTTTCAAAACCTCTTAATTTATCAATCACATCAACTCTTTCAATTTTTCTTTCTTCGTTTTTCATTGATAATCTTTGTTTCAGAAATGGCATTGAAGCTTGTGATTCATGGTTAAAAGTCGCGATATCAATCGTTAACATGAAGAGTACCGACCATTGACTCATTGACTCAGAGTTCCAATGCATATATGTCTTTGTCAAGTATCTAGCGATATACAAAATGCAATAATGAAAAATTTTTTAAAAATTAGAAAATAAATTATTAAAAATTCTTTAAAAAATAATAAAAACTTTGCAGTTAAAAGTTATTAAAATAATTATAAAAATTATTTATGATAATATTAAGTGAGATTTGATTCTACCTTTTACCAAATAAATTTATTAATTTTTTTTTACAACTATTCATTTTGAATTACAATATTATCGTAATATGCTATCAAGAAGTTTTGAACTCTAAATCTTTCCCTCCTTATGTCTAGTATAGCGCTATAAACCAACTAAACAATGGCTTATTGGTTAAATATATTCAATTTTAAAAAATTATAAAATAAATTATATATAATACAAAATTATAATTAAATATTCTTTAAAAAATAATAAAACTTTCGCTTTTTTAGAAAATAAAAACTTTCACTCTTAAAAATTAACTAAAATTATTTATGAAACTATAAACTATTAAGTGAGATTTTGAAAGTTTATTTCCAAGTAACCATAAATAAGGATGAATAACGTAGTAACATGAATTCTTAATAAAAAACAACTTTTTAATGATAAAATATAAGAAAATTAAACTAAAGTGAAAACAAATGAAATTATATCCCATCTTTTATACATAGGGATGCCAATAGCTTGAACAGCAGAGTTTTGGATTAAAATTTTTTTTTTTAAATTACAAAAATAATGTATATTTGAAATTATTATCCAATCTAGTTCGTTTTGGTCATGTACACGAGCAAATGTTGTTGTCTTCAACAACAACATTTTAATTTATTTATTTTTAACAAATGTCATTGTCCTAAACAACGACGACTTTATAAATTTTTTTTTTTAAAAATGTCATTGTCCTCAACAGTGGTATTTACCATATCAAACATATTATTTCAAATTGTTAATATTGATTTTAAATTCAAACTGTAAATATTGATTTTAAAGTTTACGTTTGATATCTAAAATCATAACTTTCCCAAATCTATATGATTTTTAGTTTAAATAATTTATCTAAAAAAATCCACTTTTACCCATTTGTTGAATCAATAAAAAATCAAATACAAATTATTAAAATTAATGATATCTCACTTGATTCACCTATGGATCGTTATTTACTCACCTTTTAAATAACTTGTTTTTGTGTTTAGGAAGATTTATAATAATAATAATAATAAAATTAAAGTAACTAATATAAAAGCCATGCACTACCAAGTTCCAACCCAAGCAACCAAACAAGCCATGCAGTGTCATGTGCTTGCTCAACTAGACCATGACATTGCACCCATGATCACCCACCAATGTGCATGAGCATTGACTACCTCATGCCAGCAATCGATCTCTGCAGCATGCACTGTTTGCAATGCCTCAAGTCCTTGCTACTCTAATTGCCATCTGATCCTACATGCACGGGTGTCGAGCATCGCCCCTATGCCAACGTCAGAGAGGAGCCAATTTGCATGTCTAGGCACCCATGCATGTGTCTTTGAGGCATCCCAAGTGTCATGGCCTGCCCTGGCCAAGGTTTGGTCTCAGCTCCCTACTCATGAGAGACAACTCCCCACCCCCCTCAAAGAACTTATTTAGCCTTATTCATTCTGTCTTAAGGAGACATCAAGGTATGCTGAGGAGGTATAATGCCCCAGTTACCTTTTCAACCCTTTGCCTATGCTCTTTATTCCATTCTTGTAGTATCTCCAAGGCTTCAACCAACTTGATCCTGCCCATGCCTTGCTTCGGTTAGGGTCCTCTCATGGGGAAAAGGAAACCCATGAGGTCCTCCCTGTGTCGATGCCCGACTTAGGTCTCGAAGGGGTCACACTAATCCCCATAATTGAATTCAACTTGTAATTTTATTGAAACCATATTACAACTCTGGATAATTTCTATTTTCCTTCAAAGTGGCATACGTATTGCATAGAGAAATAACAATAACAAAACAATCAATCTACAGCCGATGATGACCAAAAGTGAGGAAACACCAAAACTTAAATCCAATAATTAACAAAATTGTAGTTAAAATTTAGACCACGAATATGACTATCAGAAAAATTAAGTAAAAAGCCTCGGCCATAAATTTTGGTTGCTTTCAGATACAGGCAAATAATTAACCTCCCAGCAGCCATCCTACAAAAAGCTCTCCATGTTGAGTTCCAGAAAGGAGCATGGGTCTGAAATGTCGAAGTTGTTCAGGATCTGAAAAACCACACAAGCAAGAAACAAGATGATGTTATAACATTATATTCCCATTCAACATAACAACAATGTTACTAAAATAAGACTACAAAGAGCTCAAAGATGCCATAGAAAAATTTATGCGACTAGGGAATTCGACTATTCAAGCAATCAAAGCATTCTACCACAGCCAAAGATAGACAAATACAATAATGAAAACAACTCAGCTAGAGGCAGTAAGCAAAATGAAACGATTTCTTAGGAGGTGTGGGGACCATTCAGCTAAGGTAATGGTAGTTGGAAGTTTAATTTCTTTAAGAGCTTTCAACGATTGGGAGATGGATTGGCAAATCTACTTTATATCCTTCAGAAAGTTAAGGTTAACACAGAGCCAGATAGAATATCCTGGAAGGGGGTGGGGGAGGGGGATGGATTGTAAGGGAAGCTTTTAGTCTGTTATCCCCTAGGACAATTTCAGCTTTCCCTGCCAAAGGTGTCTGGATTTCGCATTTTCTGCCAAAGTCGGTTTTCTTTACCTGGGAAGCAGTCTAGGGGAAGGTCTGGATAAACTGCAGAAAAGAGGTTCGCAATTCCCCAACAGGTGTTACCTTTGTGGCTTGGCGGAAGAGACCGTCCACCATATTCTGTTGCATTGCCCAGTGGTCAGCAGTCAGCTCCTTGTGGGATCTAATCCTCTCTGATGGGAATACATTGAGCCTTCCCCAAAATAGTAAAGGAGGCCATCACAAGTTAGAGGGGCTCTTTTGTGGGGAAAAAAGAAGAAAAATCTGGAGGTCAATTCAAATCTGCATTTCCTGGACAGTTTGGAAGGGAGAGGAATCGAATAACTTTCAGGGAGGGGTCTTTAGTTGTACAGAATTTGAAGCTCTCTTTTGTGCATAATTTATGGAGCTGGAGTAGGTTGTATTTAGGTGAAGAGATCTCTTCACTCGTAGGCTTTTTGGAGTGGTTAGCATTAAGATGAGGGGTAGTAAGGTTTTTTGTTCCCCTTGCATTTTTGGTTGGCTGTATACTTCCAGTATACTGTGCATTTTTTTTTAATGTTGCTTATCTATCAAAAAAAAAAAAAAACTCCAGTTATAAAGCCAAACACTAAATTCCCCATGGCTTTGCATTTTCCCAATGATGACTAGAAACTCAGTTACAGCTTTGAATGGAAGAAGCATGTTGTTCCACTAATTGGTATTATGAAGCAAAAGGGTCGTAAAAAATACTGCAGAAATCCATTCATATCAGCAAGTCTTAAAAGAAATCATATTAACATTTTCAAATACCTCTGGGTGCACAATCCCAAAGGTGCCGATGTGCTTCTCTCTGAAAATGATGTTAGCTTGTCTACCGGGAAGAAACTCGGGTTCCTGCAGTATATAACCAAGTCAGGCCATAAGTAGAAACCTCATATCCAGCTAAAAAGATGGTAGAGAAACAATAACCATAATTTCCACAAGAACCCCCAACTAAAAAAAAGAAAAGAAAAGAGAGAGAGAGAGAGAGAGAGAGAGAGAGAGAGAGAGAGAACTACTTGAAAAGAGCTAAAAACACAGAGAGGCAAAACTAGGGGAAACAGAGGCTTTACATTTTTAGAAAGCTTTATGTAGTAGCCTGAATGGAAGTCTCCAACTGCAACAAAAGGACATACAATAATTTCCATAATTCTGTCAACCAAGCCGTGAATTAGCTGCAAACAAAGCGTTGGAGTGTTGAGAAAGTCAAATCACAAGATGAATGCTAGAGGGATATATATTCAAGTAGAATGCACTCCTGTATAAGACAGAATAATGAAATGAACACGTGAAAAATATATAACCATGCAATATAGATCTGAAAAATTCATAATGCATATTTGAAGTAAAAGTAGAGAATGACAGAATCTGAAAATTCATAATGCATATTTCCAGTAAAGGAAGAGAATGATGTGATCTGAAAAATTATAATGTATATTTCCAGTAAAACTAGAGAATGACAGGATTCTAACACATTTCCAGTAACAAATTATCCAACAATAGGACAATAAAACCTCAATGCACTATAGTCTATACAAGAAGGAAGTTACAATAGATAATCTACCTATAACAATAATAATTCAAGTCATGAAGGCTAAAGTAAGCATAGCAAAAATATTTTACCTCAAATCCAGAACTAGCACCACAATATAGGGCTGCAAGTTGACGACGATTTGTTGCACCAACATCTTTTGCCTCATCCAATACTGCTATATCACCAATCTCAAATATCTAAAGCCAAAATTCAATAGCCTTAGTAAAAATTCTACAGATAAATTCATGATGAATTGAAGTTGGAAACATATTACAATTATATTTATAGAACACTGACTTCACCAAGAGTATAAAGAAGCATACCAACCAGTTCAGGAAACATAATTTATCAATGGAAGCACGGATAATAGTTCACTAAACTACTCTGTAAAGAGAATTATGATGGTGCCACTTATTAACTAATAAAAAGGGTCCTATATTATTCTGGCCTCCCTACTAACCACAACCATTATAACTTTTTGAAACAATAAAGAAAATGCTATGGCCCTATGAAAACTGAGCGCAAGCACATAGTACCTGTGCATTCCAGCAATGGAATAACGGGAGATTACACATATGAGATATGATGCATTACATCACCATCATTTCCTTCAAAGAATGAACTGACCTTGTATTTTTCTTTTCAATATGATATTTGTGAAATGAAAGAAGAAAAGAATGTTTTTCTTTTATTGAATGAGTGAGTAAGTATTACATAGTATAGAGACACCTATATATATACAAAATAATGGAATAAAAATGAAACAAAATAAAGGGTAAAAGGAAGGAAAATAAAGTGTAAAAGGAAGGAAGATAATGTACACAAAAGGTAAGAGATAAATCAAAGAATATCTAGAGAATATTCCATGATTCTCAACACTCCCTCTCAAGCTGGAGCATATGTCATATGCACCAAGCTTGTTATAAAGATGTACTTAATCCTCGACGACAACACACCTCGGTGTTTTCTACGGTTTGAATGATGCGACGGGACGAGTAAATTTTAGAAGAGAAGGGCCATTGGAAAAGATCCGACAGAGAAGGCTGGAGAAGATCCGACTGAGAAGATCCGTCGGAGAAGATCTGACTGAGAAGATCCACAGGAGAAGATCCGTCAAAGAAGATTCGCTTGAGAAGATCCATCGGAGAAGATCCGACTAAGAAAATCCGCCAAAGGAGATCCAATTGAGAAGATCCGTCAGAGGAGATCCGATTGAGAAGATCCGACTGAAAAGATCCAACTGAGAAGATCCGTCAGAGGAGATCCGACTGAGAAGATCTGCCAAAGGAGATCCGAATGAGAAGATCTGCCGAAGGAGATCCGACTAAGAAGATCCGTTGGAGAAGATGGCTCACCTAAACCAACCACAGCCTGATACCATTAAACGAGCAAGAAAAGAACGCTTTTTTTTTTTTTATCGAATGAGTGAGTTGAGTATTACATAAGATAGTAGACACCTATATATACAAAAGCACGCTAATAAAAAGCGTCGAAAATAAAGGGTGTGCCGACAAAATAAAGTCAGAAAATGGGCGATGATAATCGTATTACAAAGGTAAGGGAGATAAATCAAAGAATATCTAGGTAATATTCCATGATTCTCAACAATATTTATTACTAGTACATTTGTGCATCCATATGCACATTAAGAGCCTCAACAAAAAGAATAATTACAACTCCGAATTTTTATTTTTTTATTTATTTATTTTATCATAAAGAGGAAATATATTGAAAGATGCCAAAAAAAGGCACACCAAAATATACAATATGTATACAATGGCACCCAAAAAGCGCCGAAAGAAAAAGGAAGAAAAATCACAAAATTACTCTTCTCCCTCAATAGGATCCCAACCAATCAATGAAATCAATTAAGGATATCAGTTTATCACCTATAAACAATTTGACCCATGCTAACAAGTTGCTAAAAAACTTAACTTTCAGCCTTTGGACATCAAATTCCCTATTCAAAAAGGATCATCTGTTTCTCTCACCGGATTTTTCAGAAAAAGGCATATAGAGCAACTCTCCAAACTTTTTTCCACTTTCTTCCAACTAAGGAGTCACATCAACCTAACAAAGTATCTTTAATAATGGGCTACATCACCCAACAAACTCGAAAGAGAGAGAACAAAAGCTCCCACAACACCCTTGTCTTCTGCAATACAAAAAGATGCGGGCAACGGGCTCCTCATGATCAAGGCAGAACAATGATTAGCCAACACTAACCCCTCCGTTGAAGCTAATCAAGAGTCAAAACTTACCCCTAAGAAGCCTCCCACATAGAAAAACTCACCCTAAGTATGACCCACAGTTCTGCACCACACCAACAAGAAATTCCACCACACTTCCTTCCTCAATGCTATCAAGGGATCGAATGGAGAAGGTCCCTTTCTTAGCCTACCCCCCAATACCTTATCCTCAGTATACTCATCAACCACCTTACTCTCAATCCTTGCCAAAAACATTCCACATAACCAAACTCCCAATCATTCAAAGGTATTAAGAAGTTAGGATTGCAAGCACCTCTCCCATTCAAATCTCCCACAAGTCTGTCAGGAAAGCCTCTTTGGAGGTTAATTTAAATAAAAAGAGAAAAGAAACATTCACGACCTAGTCCTCCGCACTATTTATCTTTCCAAATTTTGATACTTTTTTCCATTAACCGCCAAGAACAATCAATCTAATAAGAATAAAATCCCACAACATCCTTATGTCCTCCCACAGCACTATACTAAAGCCATTTCTCACAACCTTAGTACACCAAACCCCTTCCATTTCACCATATATACGAAAAATAATTTATCTCCAAAAGAACACAAATTCCACCTATAAAGGAGGACATTGTTAAGCGAAAGAAGGCGCTTACTCCTAGCCCTCCCTTTTTCTTTTGCCAACGCAAACAGTATTCCACTTCATTAAATGAGGTTTACCATTTAAAGCCCCACCTCAAAGAAACCTTAGACAAACCTTCCTCGGAGTTCAAAAAAGGGACACAAAATAGCTTGTCAAAGTTGAAAGTGTAATCTCTATCAATGCAAGTCTTCCTTCTTTCAAAATATACTACCTCTCAAGATATTGATCCATTTTGTTCGATATCACATGCAACGTAGGGAACTTATAACTTTCCATGTATTCTCCCAAATAAGATATAAAGTGCCTATTCCTATAAGAACATGACACAGCACAAAATGCCACAATAAACAACAATGGCAAGTTCGAAAACTAAGACATACCTTTATGGGCTTGGGGTGGTCTTTGTTATGTGCAACCGTTTTCAATGCACCTGGCATAAGACTTGTCCGAACAACCTGTGGAAATGCAAGTTTTTCAAAGCAGTTGTTAGAATTTTTTCCTAATTCAATGCGGTTAACACAATTGGCTCATTACCTAACAACATAAACTTTTTTATTACAACTGGAATCAGCACCTTGCTTTATGGAAGGTCATGGATTTGAACCTCACCACTTGTTTTTTTGCCTCATTTATTGTACTCATGGGCAACCCTCTAAAGAAGGGTTTCCCTAATAGTTTAAGCTTGTAGATTAAATTGGCACTCCAACGTCATCAGGCTTAATATACAGAACATTGGAAGAAACTTCATACTATTGTCAAGAGACAACTATATAAACTTGCAGTGGTCATAACAAAAATTTCAGAAAGAATGCACATCAGGGGTGAGAAACATAATTGTTGATGAAAAAGCTAAGATTCATAGACACATGAATTGAGCTGGTTGCAAAGACCCACAAAATGTAAATATGGGGCATTGCTATATATGTCCCTCTGTAAATTTTTACAAACACCAAAACACACAAAAACAAATGAACATAGGTGGAAATAATGATAACAAGAACCTACTGAAAGACAACAAATTTTTATGATCATTTTTTAAGCAACTAAGATATGCATTCCAAAAAAGATGGAGGCGTATGATGCCAAAAACTGTCCAACAGGCAACCATCAACAAGAAGAACCACAAGTGTCTAAACATCAAGGAGTAGCATATTGCATGCTATAGCTAGAAGTGCACAAAACAGCAACATGATGCAAGAAAATCGAAGCCAGAATTGCACCTGCAGTAATCAATTATAAGCACTAACCAAAACAATGAAAAGAAGGAAGCAGTTTAGTGCACATTAGGGCTATAATTTTTTCCCCCAAGTGCAAGCTCATAACAAACTAACATAAGCTATGGTTGACTTTCTTCTATGCTGATGCATACAGAAGTTGAGAATACTCAAGAACTGAACTCAAAAATAGAAAGGGTAAAATACAAATTACACGGTGTTTATTGAAATTTGTAAGAAACCACATGGTACCAAGAACAGAGAACCAGCATGAATGAACAATTCAAATGGTTCAGTTATTAAGTTCTACAAACATTCTATAAAACAAACCACTGAATATTCTTGGTCATTAAAAACGAAATAATAATAATTAGGTTAAGGGACCAGTCTCACTCAATATTTATAAATAAAAATTGAATTTGTTATTTCTAAGTTTTTGCCATCGTGTCAGATTCTCATGTGATGATCAAAATCCCTGCATCATCACAGTGATCTGTTGGATCGAGCTACCATGTTTAGGGTTCTCAACTAATCCAGTTCTATAACAGACTGCTAAAGACTTCTAGTAATCAAAAAATAAACAATAATAACTTGATCAAGAGACCAGTTTATTCAATATTTAAAGTTGAAAATAAAATAAGAATAAATTGTAAATTTTTTATTTTGGAATTTTTGTCAAAAATTTACTAACTTTAAGAAAAGTTTCCTTTTAACAAGATTCTAAGGAAAATTGCAAGAATATGCCATATGAAATCTCTTCATTTTAGCTACCTGTTTATCTTAACCTTATCTTCATCAAAAATACTAGAAACTGGGGATATTAGTTAATATTACTTCAAATATCCAACTTTAGCAAGTTAGATATTCCACCCTTGAGGCCTATTCAGTTTACAGCAGAGAATAAAACAAAAATTCTACCAAAGATTAAAAAAACGACATGAAGGAAAGAAGATATATATATAGAGACACACACACATGAAAGACAAAATGATATTCCATCAACATATGCATAAAAAGCCAAAGAAGAGGTTAATGTTTCATGGTCGCAGACACATACTTCTTTAGAAGAGTATACGCAAGAACATGATCACTGAGAACGGTTATAAACAAACCTCAAAATCAGCAGAACGAGGATTTCCAATTATCACTGCTGTTGATTTGTCATCTTTACGGTTCAACATGGAGAAGTTTTCTTTATAAGAGCATAATATCCATGTCAATATCTCGGTAAAACCATTCATTGCAATCTGCAAGGAAATAAGCAAATTAGAACAAATAAAATAGCATAGAAAACATTTCAAATACCTTTCCAGCAAATTAAGAAGAAGAGGCTTATTCTCCATGAAGTGGTTCACGACCCATGAACCATTATCAATCCATTACAATTTAATGTCATATTGTTCGCAATGATATTTAATAATCAACCCAGAGGCATACACGAATGCATGTGTGTGTGCACGTGCACCTTTGCTCCCATGTCTGTCTATATAAAGGAATAATAAAGTTGAAGATTGGTTAAAAAGAGAACATTTTGGTTCCATCTTATTTCATTTTCCTCCTTTCTTTTTATTCCTTCACACTTTCCCTGATCTAAAGTAGCATTAATAAGTACCGTGTTAAGAGGGGTTTTCAGCTTGCTAACCATGAAGCAACTCAAGAAGAGGGGTTTTTAGCTTGTTAGTCGATGCCCTCTTTGTGGTAAAGCTGACGAGGAGTTGGAGCACCTCTTGATTCGCTGCCCCTCGGTTTGGGGGATGTGTGTAACACCCGAGAAAATTCCAATTTTCTAAAAAAGGGTAAAATCCTAATTTCTAGAAAATCAAATTTTTCTGTATCTCGACGACTAAATCCACTTCACCGGGCTTAACTGCCTCAAGGAATCTAGCTACCACGCCAAATCTCCGAGACAATTAATTTGCACGCTTCGGCACTGAGTATCTAAAAATGGGAACGTACATGATGTGACAAAAGTCACCTATAACATGTACTCTTGTGACACATGTTGCAAGATTAGAGAGATGATGGAAATGGATGACCGAGATTGTGCAATGTGTCAAAAATCTAGAAGAAGGGACATAGATGGAATTAATAAAATTGTTACTGATAATAAGACAAAAAGGGAATAGTGATCTTCTTCCTTTTTGAAGACCAAATGGGCATTAGCTGGGGAGGAACGTGCAGTGGCTGTGAATGGTGATTTTTAGAGAGAGATAAGGCTCCTTCTCTAGGATTTCTAATACTGACGGATCATCTGGCTCTCGACTGAGCAAGAAGGAAAGTTGCTCTACGCAGTGAGGACTATGCGTGGGCAGACCACCATAGGGTGGAGTTCGACAACCCAAGAGGTAGGGATCTTTTCCTACTTGTGTTAACTTTTTTGTTTAAGAACCATAAATGGTTAGAACGCTCTCGAGGCTTGTTTTGCCGTAAACCCTGGCCTCAAAAGCTTTGAACCGAAAGAAAATTTATTTTAGGTAGTGAACAAGAACCCGAGGGTTCCACTGCTCACGTGAATGATGTGAATATTTTGCGCACTTAAGATGTCAAGCTGATTCAAATGACCGTTATATTGTTAATTAGCCCATGTGAGCTAATTTTGGTGTTATTGGTTGAGAAATTACATAACATGCTTTATGTGATTTAATTATGTTAATATATATGGCGAACATATTAGTACATTAATGTGTCGAACGGTGATAATTTATTTATATGCACTCGGTAACCTAAAATTAGGCGGAGTGCATGATATGAAAGAAAAGAAAAACGAACATTGCTGCAAAAGCTTAATTTCAATTGATGATTTTCCCGAGAATTGTGTTGAGATGGTCCAACAATTACACGTCGGAGGAGCCTATGAATTGTTTAGGAAGGTTCCCAACACATTTCCATTTCTGAGGGTAGTCCAATACTTTTACCGAAATTCGGTAGTGTGTTTTCGAGAACAATAAATTTTGTTTTGAAAACGGTGTTTTTTTTTCATACATGGCTTAGGCAAGTGTGAGGGAGTAGGTGAGAACTCGAGACATGGGCTACGTGTAGACATTCGAGCAGTTCAAAATGCTTGAATGTGATTTGTTTGCCATGCATGTGCACTTAGGTGGGGAGTAACCCATGTAAAATTATCTCATCGCTTGTCTTTTCACCCCTGGGCTGCGAATCACTATTTCGGTGACAAGTGAGTGTGCACGAGGACGGCGCCATAGAGGCCGTATTTTTGCAAGAAAAGTTCAGACAAGCGCTTTCGTAGATTGCTTTGTATAACATGTATTAAATCAGAACTTTTGATATATGTTTGGTAAGAGTGATTTATTAACTCTTGAAACTATTGTATATAGTTGGGATATGTTTGTTGTGAGTATTAATGCAAGGGCCCAAGTGGCCATTTTTACTCCTTTTAATTGTATATGAACCCGATGTGGTCATAAGTTGATCATTTTAATGCCTCAGACCTTTGTAGAGCTCCCCATTAAAGGAGACTCGCCCGACACGAGCGAGCCTGCCATCTGACATCCACGATTATTCAAGCAGGCCGGACGCTTGTCACCCGACACCCCGTTTTGGGGCGTCACAATGTGGGCAGTGCTCATCTCTATTCCTGGTTTGGATTGGGCTTGCACTTTCTTGGTTAAAGATTTCTTGGGCTGGACTTAGTTTCCTATTAGATAAAAAGCAAGAAAACTGTGGATGGCTACTTCTCTTAGTCTTTGTTGGGCAATTTGGAAGGAGAGAAATAGAGTAGCTTTTGAGGATGCTCCTATCTCTCTCAACAGACTGAAGCTTTCCTTCATTAGTTCTTTATTTTCTTGGGCTGGGTTGATTGCTAATGCAGATAACCCTCTCATAAGAATTCTTTTGTGCATTCTCTAGGGCATTTTTTTTTAGTGATAGGTTCCTTTTGGCCCTTCCTTTTTTGTACAGGCATGGTGTCTCCCATGTATACCCCCTGTATACTTCGGGGTAGTAGCCTAGGCTCTCCTTTTTTGTCCTAATATATTGCTCAGTTTGCCAATCAAAAAAAAAGTAACGTGTTGAGATTCCTGCTTTTATTATTTTATGCCATTTCCTAAGGTCATGCATAGTTCATTATTTGAGCTTGTCTTCTAATAGTGAGCATTCAGTCTAGAAGTAACTTGGTATTTAATTCAAGTAATTCACATTTATCTCAGCAATACTCATTTTTCGCAATCTGTCCTTGTTTCCATTTTTTCTGGACCTTTGTTTTCACCAACATAAAGATCACTGAAAGCCTGAAATAGAACATCATTTGTATAGACCAGGCAGATTCATTTTGTGTAGTGAAATCAGAAGAGGCTAAGAGATTTTCTGTGTTTCCATGAATGAAGGGGTCCGTCCACCTAGGGTGGTCAATGCTTATTGAGAAGCCGTGTCTTCTGGGAGCGGTTTCTTTGGCTACGTCAGGGTTGACTCTTTTTTCTGTTAACTCTAGAGATGTGGGAGATGGAGGAATCTTGAAAGAGGTTGCAAGAGTGTCTTGTGATGATGCTATTATGGAGGCCCAGGGTAGAGTCAGTGATGCAATCTGGATTTGGGTGGGGCCTGAAGAGGTTCAGCAAAGGAAGGACCAGCTGCCATGTTGTCTGATTGTGGTGGGGAAATGGATACTCTTCTAGTCCAGGTTTAAGCTCTTTGAACAGTTGGGTAAACCTAAGCTGGTCATTGCAGGGGGGAGTGAAAATCCCTCAATTGGGGGGAGCCTTGTTGTTTGAGTTTGATGTTTATTCTGATGCTGAGATTTCTTCTGAAAGGTCTTCTGAAGTTTTACAGATTTGTTGTTAAACTTACAGAGGTGGAACTCAGAGATGGGTTGCTACAAGAGGTCCTTGCAAAATAGGTGTGGATAAGAAAGTGGTGGGTCTTAAAATTTCAACCTTGGAACAGGAAGATTTTTAGGAAGATAGTAGATGGTTGTGATGGCTTTGTAGCAGCAGGAGGATACTACCAGCTGTCCTCACCTGCAGCAGGCTAGAGTGTTGGTGCCCAAACGAGAGCCAAAGAACAGGAACTAGATTTTTCTGGCAGCTAGAGTATCTGGCACTGCTTGGGCCTGGTGGTGTATTTCAGTCACTGTTCTGGTTGGGTATTGTAATTTCTTGTGTTTTTTTCTTCTTTCTGTTTAGTTGCTTTGGGTTTTTTGGGACCAGGTTGAGCCTTTGTAATTCCTTGTTTTCTTTTGAGTCACCATTTTAGCGGCTCTTCTATGAATATATTCAGTCTTCTTACTCATCAAAAAAAAATTCTTATTATATCCATGAGGGATATGAACAAGAACAAGGACAATCACAGGCTGGACCAGCTCTCAGGCTGGACTTGTTTTCCCGTTAGGAAGAGGCCTAGAAAGTTGTGGTTGGAGGCACCACTTAACCTAATCTAGGCAATATTGAAGGATAGAAACAGAGTTGTCTTTCAAGATGGGATTTTTTTTCTCTGAATAGGCTGAAGCTCTCTCTCCTTTATCAATGCTATAATCTCTTGGGCAGGGTTAATTGCTAATGTGGAATGTTCTTTTGTAAGAATTCTTCTGTGTATTCTCTAAGGGCCTTGTTTTTTGTGGGTGGTAGGCTTTTGTTTCTGCCCTTTCTTGTTATACAGGCTTGGTATACTCCATGTATACATAGGGGCTCTCCAAGCTCTTTTTGTTTCTAATATATTGTTCAGTTTACCTATCAAAAATATAAAAAATAACAAGGACACTCAACTATACACGTATTGGTCCAAGATTGCCAATTACAAAAGAAGGAAATTTTCATCATGTTCCCCATCTTAAAAAAATAAATCCTATCTCTTTCACGCCACACAATCCAAGAAAGGCAAAGAGGGGCTACCATCCAAGCCTTCTTGCACTTTTTCCCCACAAAAGGGCCACACCAATTGAGGAGAGTCTTTAACAGTCAAAGGCAAGACCCAATTTTTTTATATCGGTAAAAAGAAATTAAAAAGATGCTAAAGTAATAGCCCAAAAGGTACAAAGAAGAAATACCTTGCCCCTCACAAAAACATCCACAAAAAATGAGTAAGAACAAAAAGACTCTCACCCTCAATTAACACCCACCCAATCAATAAATTCTAGCCATTAAACATAAATCAAGACCCACTTAATCCTCAAGTAAAGCAAAATCAAGTCCGTATAATTCTAGCTCTGAACAATGAACTAGGATGTGATCAATCGCTTCCTCTCACAGGAAGCTTTTGTTAGCTAAAGCCCAATAACAACAACCCCCCAAAAAAAAAAAAAAAAAAGAAAATCCATGGTAAAACTTAAGCTTCCCAAGCAAAGAAACCCACCTTGCTCGGAACACAAGGACTCCAAAATCCAAATATGGCAAAATGGAAATGACAAAGTACTCGGCCTGTCCAAAACCTCATAAAGAGATTTAACAAAAAAGCGTCCATCCCTAGAGCCTTTTAAAAAACAAATCGTCTTCCTTACCATGGAAAACTCTCTAGCCTTGGAAAGTTTGAAAAAAACTTTCTATAGCATCCATTCCCAATCATTTAAAGGTCTAGAGAGACTCAGCATGTTATAGACTTAACTGCACCATCACAATCACCCCATTATAGAATGGACCTTGTGGACAAAGTTAAATTTAGTTCATAAACAGGGTTTCTTAGCTAAAGGTTTTATTTACCATAGTTTGGTCTTTCTGTAGTTTGTAATTTGACTAAAATCTAACAAAGATGGATCTTGAAGAGTGTGTGTGATAATATAGTCATCAAGAAAATCACAAATATATTCCTTGATTAGAAGATAAGTACAATGAGCGCAATGGTTCTCAATGGTTTTTGAAGATAGACTACATATTGATACCACTGAATTAGACTTAGACCTGAGTTTTTTTGCAAGTTTTAATCTAGAGATGAATGGAAGAACACCTTTCAAAACTCATGAATGTATGGAATGATCAACAGATTTTTGAAACGCCTCGCCTGTCACCCCAAGCAGTTTCTAAGGAGAATGATAAAACATGTTTTAAGCCTATTCCTAGGAAAATTCCTGGTTGAGGAACATGTTCATAATCAACCTTAGATTTTTTATTTTTTTTTTGATAAGTAAAATGATCAATATATTAATAAAAAGGGTCAAGCCCCAGAGTATACAGGGACTAAGCAAAGCAAAAAAAAGGATGGTGAAACAAAAACCTACCACTCAACCATAAAGGCTATAGACACTAGAGAATACACAAAAGCAATCTTACAATATACCCTCAAAAATTAAAACCACCAATAGTTGAGGGAGCAATGAAGGATTGTTTCAGCTTCTTGGGTGAAAAAAATGTCATTATCAAAAACAACTTTGTTTCTTTCCTTCCAAATCGCCCATAAAAGACTAGAGAGAGCCACCTTCCACGGTTATCTTGCTTTCTTTCTTATAGGAAAGGATGTCCAGCTCATCATTAAGCCTTTTACTACGATTATCTTGCTTTCTTTTATGCAGGGAAAGGCTTCTGTCCAAATTTCACATTGCTTCTTTACTAGGAAACCAATGTCTAATCCACTCATGTGAGGGGAGATGAGGGCTGCCCACAGTCCCAAACTGTGGAACAGTTGAATCAAAAATGGTTTATGCTCTCTCGCCGACAAAGAGGGTACTCACTTAAAAGTTGAAAACCCCTTTTCTAAATTTCTTGATCCAGGTTAGCACCCTGCCCCACTAGCCACTCCCAAGTGAACATGCTCACTTTAGTGGAGGATGAAACTATTCCAAGATGGAGGCTCACCAATGTGCCATAAGTAATTTCCTTCCAAATGCCTAGGTTGGTTTGAACCATGTAATCGGCCTTTCTTGTCTACTATCTAGCTGATCTTGTCCCTTTCCCTCTAGGCAATTTTTCTGCTACTAATTAAGTAGATTAGTCTCTGAGTTTCTTCCATTTACCAATCATTGAATGGTCTGATAAATCTCAAGTTCCACCCAACTCCCCCCCTCAAGGTCTCCCAAACCTCACCCACCTCCTTTAGAGTCCACCACTGCATATAAAGTTGGAAACATATCACACAATGGGTTCCCCCCACACCATTTACCTTCCCAAAATCTAATGCACTCTCCATCACCCAGAATAAAAATGCACTCTTGTTTCAACTGTTGAGCTTCGCTTCACTTCATATCTTCCATAAGCCCTCCCTAAACTCCCTTTGGTCCCAAAGAGAACCAACCCCCTTCTTCAAGCCTCGTATTTCAAGACCAAATCTTTCCCAAGGGCACTGGTCCTCACAAAGAAGTCTTCAATTCCATTTGCCAGAAGAGATTTAATCATCACTAAACTCCGAACATCCAAACTCTCCTCTCTTACTTTGCACAATACCTAATTTCACGATGAATTCTTCTAGATCGCTCCCACCCTCAAAAAGTCCCTACCGAATTTTCTCCAATTCGATTTAACCCTTCGAATCTAGAATAGTGACATGGTGTTAATAGGCAGATTTGTAAGAGTGCTCTTTATTAGGGTTAATCTTCCCCCTTTTGAGATATACCGCCTCTTCCAAAAAGCTAGCTTATTTATGAACCTCTCTTCCACCCCATCCCAAACTTGAAGGGAGTTTCACGTTTAGAGGGAAGCTCAGATAGAGATGCAAAGATTTCCAGCTGCAACTGCTCAATGTTTCAACTTCACACTCTCCACATTACCTATCGTAAGATCAGGCTTTTTCTCCAATTGATTTTCAACCCGTAAATGGCTTCAAACCATAATAAAACTTAACCGAGAAACACTAACTCAATCACTCGCAAACACTAATAAGTCCGCAAAGCAAGTGGTTCATCTGCAATTCTTCACCAATTCTATTGGCAATTTTAAAGCCTGAGAGAAATCTCTCAAAGGTAGCCTTATCCACAAGGATGGAAAAAACTTCCATACCAATGATGAACAGATATGGGATAGGGGATCTCCTTGCCTCAATCATCTAAAGCTATTAAAGAACCCTGCTAGGCTACCATTTATCAACACATAAAAGGATGTTGTTGAGATGCATCTCTTTATCCATTTAACCCACTTAGCTCTAAATCCCATTTTTTGAAGTACCTTGAAAATGCAGTTCCAATTTATCTGATCATAGGCTTTTTCCATATCCAGTTTGCACATAATCCCTTTTTCCTTCCTTTTTAGCAAGGTATCTATCAATCATTCGCCAACAGTAAGGCATCCATAATCAGTCTCCCTTCTACAAATGCATTTTGGGCTCTATTAATCAAACCATGCATTACCCTTTTAAATCTATTGGCAAGGAATTTTGCAATTAACTTGTATAAACTACCCACTAGGCTTATGGGTCTAAAATCCTTAAGCTCCTTAGCCCCTCCTTTTTTCGGCATCAAAACCAAGAACGTGGTGTTTAGGTTCTTCACAAATTCTCCTGTCTCAAAGAACTCCTTGAACATCCTCATTATATCTTCCTTAACTATTTCCTAGCTAAATCCCTTTCAAAATGCCATTGCAATCCATCCCCGGCCTCGCCTTACCTTACGAATCGCTCAAAGCTGTGAAAACTCTTATCAATCAGAAGGGAGCTCCAGTCTTGCAGCCTCCTCCTCATTAATTGTCTGAAAGGATAAACCATCTATACTTGCTCTCCACTCCCCTGTATCCAACAGTAGAGATTTGAAGGCTTCCACTATGCCTTGTTTCAACTCTATTTCCTCTATAATCCAAACACCATTTATCCTCATCTTGGTAATCTAGTTGCCTCTTCTATGGGCATTCACCATTCTATGAAAGAACCCCGTATTTCTATCCACTTCCTTCAGCCATATCTCCCATGATTTCTATCTCCAAGACATTTCCTCCATTAGGGCCTAATGTTCAAACTCCTCCATTGCCCCACTGTCCCCTGCCAAGAAGTAATCAACCCAGAAGTCACCCATCTTTCAAATTCTTTAAGGCTTCCTTTTTCCTTTCTTCCACTCTCCCAAAAGAATTCTTATTCCAATTTTTGAGTCAGACTTTTAATAGCTTTCGGGCCTGGTTTGCATAGTCGCTAAGCCTCTTATCTCTAGGCTACACCACCATTCGTTAATAAGATTCTGAAACTTCCTCCTCGAGCCACATTTCTAACCTCGAATGGTAAAGTGGGTCCTCCACAGGGCAAACCTCCCTGCTCAAGCAAAATCGTGGTGATCCGAAGAGGTTTTGGTAAATGCACTTTGCCTTGTTCCCTCCCAAAGGAACTTCCCAACTTAGAATACCACTTAACTACAATCACATAAATATAACTAGGTCTCGTTTTCCATAGCAAATTGTTTGTATTAACCTTCTCAATCGCCACAACTTATGCAAAAACACTGACTTCAAAGCAAGGAACAAAATGTCATTTTTTTTTACTGAAATATCGGATGTCCGGTAGGCCACGTGCGATATTGTCAGCGAATGTCGGTGGGCGAAAAATCGGGAAAAATCGCGAATATCATAAATTTCAGATGTCGTGAAATTCGAGATTGAGAGGCAGCGCCGTGGGCTCTGATTTTTCAAAAAATCGCCGATATATCGACAATATATCGCTGATTTTTTGTCGATTTTTCTGGACCATCTAGAATTTGTCCTAATATGATTCAACGGTCCAGATTTCGTCCACCTTTCTAAATGCATCTAGCCATTTATATTTTTGCTCCAGACGGTTGATTTTAAATCCCGAAGTTTCCCAGCGGGTTCGGAATGATTTCTAGCAATATATGATGATCCGGTCAGGTGAACCAAAATCAAATCCAACGGTTTTGACAATCCAGTGGCTATTTTGACTCGAAAAATTCTATAAATACCCCTAAATCCTTACAATTTCATTACAAATTCATCCATCATCGAACTCCATTTGACTCTCAAATTATTTTTCTTTGTTCTTTATCCTAATATTTTGAAGATCTTGGTTTTTTAAGGTTCCAAATTATAGCAATCTGAGGTTAATTAAGGTATGTTTCTTTGTGAATTTATTTTGTGTTTATGCATATTTTATTTTTAATGTATCTTAGTTTTATTTTGGTGTTGAAGTAGTTTATAATAAATATTTTTATACTATAGTTTTATTTTAGTTTAATTTGATAATAATAAATTAAGTTAGATATAATGTTTGGAAACTTAGATATTACACACAATCTACTATTAAACAATTATAATTATTTCATGTTAGAAATTTAGATCTTCTTAAATATCTTAATAATATTATTTTAGTTTATAATATTACTAACTAATAAAATTTTTAGTTAATTAATTAAATTAGTTATTTAGTTAATAGTACATTAAATTTGAAACATTTTTATACTATAATCTTATTTTAGTAATTTGAAACATATTACTTACATTAAGTTTTAGTTATATAATATTTGAAACTTAGTTAAAACTATTTAATGTTAGAAATTTAGATCTTCTTAGATATCTTAATAATATTATTTTAGTTCATAATGTACTCACTAATATAATTTTAGTTAATTAATTATATTAGTTATTTAGTTAATAGTACGTTAAATTTGAAAGCGTTTTTATATTATAATCTTATTTTAGTAATTCGAAACATATTACTTATTAAATTTTAGTTATATAATGTTTGAAACTTAGTTATAACTATTTAATGTGTTAGAAATTTAGATGTGGATATCTTAATAATATTATTTTAGTTCATAATAATATTACTAAGCCAATATAATTTTTAGTACATTAAATTTGAAACATATTTATACTATAATCTTATTTAAGTAATATAATGTTTGAAACATTTTTATACTATAATCTTATTTTAGTAATTTGAAACATATTACTTACATTAAATTTTAGTTATGTAATGTTTGAAACTTAGATCTTAGACATATTACTAAACAACTATAATTATTTCCTTATTAGAAACTTAGATATATTTAAATATCATAATAATGTTAAATAATATAGATATCATAATATTAAATTATTGACATCATGTTAGTTTAAAGTTTAAATTAAGTTAGATATTATGTTAGAAACTTAGATCTTACTTTAATGTTAACTTACATTTATATAATGTTATTATAATGATATCATATTATATTATCACATTGATTCGAATTTCATTTTCAATAAAATCACATGTGTTTATAAGATGGCTAGTGGAAATGGAGGCCAAGATCCTGCATGGAGGTATTGCACATCTTTGGAGGGAAATAAAAATGAAACAATTTGCAATTATTGTGGTTTAATGATAAAAAACGGTAGAATTACTCGCTTAAAGTTTCACCTGTCACATACGGGATCCTCGTTGAATACTAAGAAGTGTCAAATGTGTCATTCGGAGTAAAGCGAGTAAACTGACTTTTAGAACGAAAATTAAAACAAAAGCGAAAAAAAGCCCGATATGGAAAGTCGAGCTGAATTCACGAGGCCTGATGGAAGGAAGATATCCTGCTTATCATTGATGATGAGGAGGAGGAGAAGGAGGTAGCGAGGATGTGTATTTGTGTCAGAGTGACATGCCTGGAGTGGGCGAGAATGAATATGAGAAGCGTACATGCATCGAAGCTAGTGTGAATGGAGCCAGAGAGCAATTTGAAGGATTCTGACGAGAAAATAGGTGAAATCTTTATACAATTTATTTTCCATAATTATGTATAAAATAATGTTATTTTATTTTACTTTTTGCATAATTCTGATAGGCGAAGTCTTCATGACGGTGATCCATCGAGGCGTGTACGAATCGCTGAAGTGTTGTATGCGGATCGAAAATCAACTATAGGGTGCCTTATCGTTATACAAGTCTTGAACACTTGACAAAAAAAGCTTGAAAAGTATGTTAGTGGTTCAATCGAGAAACGATGGGATGATTAGTTAGCAAGTTCTTACGTATATGAAAGTGTTACCTTATCAGAGCGGACTTGCATATTTTAAGAACATGATTTTGGTGCTTGACAAACGAGGTTTGTCCTAATTTAGCATAATACATTTTAATAATGACATTATTATCTTAAATTATGATTGCAAATTTGAACCCCTTATCAACTTTCCTTCAATTATATATATAGGGATGGGCATCGAACCACCATCTCCATATGAAATCAAAAGCAAGTGCTTGGAAATGAAGTATAAAGACATGGAAGCTTATGACATCTGAAAGAGGAAGAAATGGGAGACATATGGATGCACGGAAATTTATGTGTGATGGATGAAACCAAGACCCAGCAGGTGAGCATAATTAATTTCATGATATATTCAAAGGAAACCGCAATTTTCCCTCGAATCACACATTGATCGTTAGATAAGATTAAAGACAACAAATACATATATGATTTGTTGAAAAATGTTATCAAGGAAGTTGGAGAATCAAATGTAGTCACCAATTATAAATAATTGGTGTGCATTTGTGTGAAAGCGGGAAAGTTGTTGATGAAGAAATCTGATACATATTGGACTCCATTATACGATTACTACATTGATTTAAAGTTTAAAGACATTGGTAAAAGAGATAGTGTTGCTCGGCTGATCAGGAATGGCCGAAAGATAACCAACTTCATTTACAATCATGGTTGGTTGCTTGAAAAAATGCGACATGTATGTCATGGAAATATTGTGCGTCCTAGAGCAACAAGATTTGCAACAAACTATATTGCCCTTCACAATCTTCTAATAAAGAGGGTTGATTTGAAGAAAGTCTTTATTAGTAATGAATGGGCATCTCCTGAGGCTTAATAGGACGAGGAAGTTGGATAAGTTAGAAGGCTCATGTTTGATCATGAATATTGGGAGAAGGTGGAGAAGCTAGTGTCCATCCCCATGGTCTTATACATAGTGCTTTGCATTTTGATTCAGAAGTCGTCTCAACCATACCATTTGTCCTCTGAGTTGATTCGGTTGATGAGAGGCAAATTTAGATGAGTCGACTGAAAATTTAAAGTAGGTGAAACATATCATCACAGATCGTTGGGATAGAACCCTTAAGCATCCTCTTCATGCAGCAAGTAACTAATTAAAATCTTCTTCACCGATATTCACATTTAATAATATTATGTTTCTATTATTATCACATACTAATTTTCAATAACTATTGCAGCATACTATCTAAATCCAAAATTTTGATATAGACCTAGAGTTGGATGTGACCCTGAGCTACTTCAAACTGTTCATGACGTTTTTTTCTAAATTAGATCCTAATGTTGAAAGCCTTTGTAATTTTGAAAATTAGGTAAATTAATGAGTTTCTAATTCTAATTAATTGATTCAATTTATTCGATTGATTTTTATTTTAGATTTTTTGACATTTTGAATTCACAACTTATACTATTAGGATACGAAAAAGGTTGGTGATCGACGACGTAGCATCAAGATCAAAATGGTTCCTAGTAGTGTTAATTCTCATTAAAGTAAATTTCATAGCCTTTATTATTATATATTGAATATAAGTAATTTTTATTACTTGTTGAATAGTGGTTTTTATGGCATAAATCCATGACATTAAGGAATTTGACTGTGAAAGGTTCTTTCCCCGAATCGCATCATCTTGATGTGTAGAAAGAAATTGGAACACATTTGCTCTAATTCATACCAAACAATTGGCTTGCTTACCACAGGCTCAACTGATTGGTTTTTGTTATTCTGACATGGAAACTAAAGATACATAATATGGAATGACCAGATAAAGTTCACGAGAAAATAATTTTCTCGATTTAAGGTGGAAATTTCAAGCGAGTTTGAGTGAAAGAGAGCGAGAATCGACTATTTCAATGGGTTAGACCTCTCCATTTTAGATGATGAAAATGAAATCTGATCCACAATTCTTGCACATGTTATTTCGAGAAGCCAGTGTTAATGTGGCGGGTTTTATCGAAGAAGTTCATAATGAGAAGTTTTAGTCGAGACACGAGGGACTCATTTTGACCCAGATTTACTTCTCGACCCTCTTTTGATTCCAAGTATTGAGCGTAGTAGTAGGCCGAGTTTCTTATCACTTATTATAGGTTATGATGGCTCAGAGGAGGGACCCGATGATGAGCAGTGATCACCCGAAATGATGGTGGGGATATTGCGGAGATCCTGACAAAGTCGATATTCATTGAGCCCATTACAGGTGAAGATGATTTCACATGCTACGAGATGAAGACCACGAGGTCTAGGAGCGGTCAGTGTGGAGCCATTGGAAAGCCATATAGAGGGAAGACGACGAAGGATGACACCATCTGATGAGTTCGTTTTCGGCTAGTTTTGAGTCCATGGTATTGGAACTTCGATTCGTTGATTCATCAACGAGAGGCCCAGCTTGTCTTCCGCCCATGCTCCTGATGAGTTATGGTCGGCCTTCTTCACATCCTTCGGGTTATTGGTGAAGAATATGAAATGATTAAGCTATCATAAATACGACAAGGATTTCAAGCGGGCATGTGGTGAACCCCAGGAGTTTCACATCCATTGGAGGTTGTAGGTAAGTCAATGATTTATGCATGGCATGTTCGAAGTTACAATCAATATTATCAGACACGAGTGTCTTAGTATGAATATTATGTACATCAAATGGGATCTTATTGAATAATGTAATGGGCCAACGTCGGTGCTTACATTTGGTTTTAAATGACTATTGTAATGTATTTCTGATAAATTATAATGAATATAAATGCTATAGTGTATATTGGCTTATTTATGTCTTTTTATAGTTCAACAAAGTATTTCCATGAATTTTCAAAGTATTTTATTAATTTTATTCAGATAATTTTGTTAAAATGTCCAACTAGATGTTCATAGATATATATAAAATCGAATGCCCAGATATATCCGTAATTATCGATATTTTGTTCCTTGCTTTAGAGAGCCTTTAGATTTCCACATGAGACAAGCAGGTGAAAAGGGACTCATGTTGGCCAAGGCAATAAGTGCTAAAAAGAATGACAAGAAAACAAACCAAATGATTTTTATTTTTTTTAATCAATAGAAAACAAATCAAATGATGTCAAAAGCCAAATCCTCTCATAGCACAGTGGTTAAGGGCTAGAGTGGGTATAAAGAGGGGAGGGGACCAGGGGGTTCAAGTCCTAGTGGGGACAAAATTGTGTACTTGTCAAAATAAAAATTGGTTGATGACAAACAAACCAAAGGATGTCAAAAGCCAAATCCTCTAAACAAAAAGGGTTGATGACAAATACTTAGTGCCTAAAGTCAACATAAGGTGAGTTTTTTCTTGTATTTCATTGCCCAAAACGTTGCAACATAAGTTAAAATTTCATGAAATCAAGAAGGATGAACTCAAAACATAAGAGACAATGAAATCTCCTCCTATGACCACTCTACAAAAAATTTGAGTTTTTTTTATGAGTAAAAGATTTGAGAATTGAACATAAAGAGGGAGATTAAACTACCACGCATCTTTCTAGGATCAAATTTTCCATCATATCCAACTAAATACCAAGTGAAACAAGAGAAATCACAAAATACCTATGTAATGGACTTCCAAGGGCACCTAGTTGACCATATAATAACATTAGCATCCCAACCACTTCAATTTAACTCCTAAATACTCAAGATAGTGTTAAGCATTATACATCAGGAGAGCCTCCACCTTGATTTTTCCTAATAGAGATTCGATTCTTCAAGCTATCCTCCCCCTAAGCTCTCCTCATATCTCTTTGTCCCTCACCCATGAAACCATAAAATCGCTATGATCTTTCAATCCCGCTGAGCCACGCCGACCAGTCACCGAAAATAGGAAGATATGAAATCGAACGAGGCTAATTCGAAAAAAACCTCGAGTCTATGGAAAGAAGTCGATTCAAGAGACCAAGTCTGACTTCGTAGTTATACTAACGAGTATTCCACAAACTCATCTTCTATTCTAAGATGTGTTTCGAACACTTGCAAATTTGCTTTAGGACTTTGTAGATAAATTGAACTAGATCTTAAGAAGGAAATTATTTCATCAAAAAACTATAAACAAGTCACCCTTGTTCAACTATGCACCAAGAAATACTCAAAAACACCACACTTAAACAAATTTTCAGCAACATACTCAACATGTCGGGCAAAAAAAAAACCTAAACATGTCATAACTAGTGTAAACAAAAATAAAACGGATCACCTCATTCCTGAACCCATAGAAAATCTTAACCCAATCTTAAGAACTTTTCTTTATGAGCAGTACAAAAAATAAAAAAACAATCTAGGATCTCAATTTTTCTCTAAAACTGGCCTAAAACATTCCAATTCACATTGCCTGATGGCCGTGCACTTCCTCAAAATCAATCATTTGAAAGAAAAAAAAAACCCTCTTCACCAAACTGCCTTTTCTCATCTATTACCTTATTTGCCATTAGCCTTCATAAATTATGCACATTACATTAACATTGTTATATATTAAATTTCATTTTATTCCAGTTCACTAGATCTTGATCCTAATTTGAGTTGAAATTCCAAAAAGAAAAAAATTATGCATATAATGAGCAACCGGTTTATAGCAACAGCATAAATGACTACACACAGAGGTAGGAAAACATCAAGGCTTAAAAATGATAATGAAAACTCCAAGCCATTTGAAACTTTAAAACTAATGAGAACTATCAAAGATATACTAATCTTCTCCCTTCTTTACCTCAAATCTGATGAGATCAGTCAGTTGGTTCAACGGCAGTGGCTTCAATGATACAGGTTTCCTCTTTGGAATGTTATTATACCCGTATGCTATACCAACATCCTTAAATGGGAGAAAAGGAAAGGGGAAGAAGAGAAGGTGAGAAAAAAAAAGATCAAGTCAATGCAGATACATATGCCATAAGCTCACACATTTGGTGTATAAAGATGCATCATTAAAATGCCTAAACAGAGAGCTATTAATACCTCAACCACATCACATGGATGAAGAACATCACTTCTTATCGGGGGAACAGAGACAGTGATTTTGCATTCTTTATCTTTTGATGTGGACTGCTTGGCATGCAATTGCATTCGATTTAACAAACCAGTAACCTGAAAAGCAGGCATAAGATGTAACAAGATTGCAGAAATTCAAATAAACATATTGCATGTCATTCAGGTGATGCCATGGGACATATGCCCAAAATAAGTTACTGCATAGTAGTGAAAGGATGGAGCTTGTGCAGAAACAATGTAAACATTGTCAATTCCAGTTCAATTGGTAACACCAACTATTTTTACCTATTAAAGAAACAATGTAAACATTGTCATTTTGACTGAACCTGTATCAGTTCACAAGTATGGTGTCATGAAACACACACACAATATCTGCTGCATTAAAAGCACATTATAAAGGAAAGCTACTCCCTTTTTATGAGAATGCTACTCCAAACTTTGTTTTTATGAGAATGCTACTCCACACTTAGGCCATATGATACATCTAATAGAGGATAAATTACTCACACTAGAAAATTTAAGGATAAGATCCCATAAGTAAACTGAAGATTTGATTCTTAGTTAAAACAAAGAAACACAAAAAAAAACTCATCCAAACTAGGAAAGCTACAAAAAAAAATTTTGGTAAGTAAACTGAACAATATATTGACAAAACAGGGTCAAGCCCCAGAGTATACAAGATGTATACAAAGTAAAGAGAACAAATAAGGCAAAGGAGCAAATACCAACCACCCTAAAAAACATAGAGCCTAAGAGTACTAGAGAATGCACATTAGCAAGTTTACAATAAAGTACTCCCCCTCATAAATAAGGCCAGGCCCAAGACGTAACATAGGTGATGAAGGAATTTTTCAGCCTATCTAAAGAAAATTTGTCATTATCGAAGACCACCCCATTTCTTTCCTTCCAAATTGCCCAGAAAAGGTTAGAGAGTGCTGCCTTCCACAGATTTTTTGCTTTCTTCCTTATAGGAAAAGTTGTTCAACCCACCATCAAGTCATTAACCCAAAAAGGGTAGAGCCAATCCATTCCTATGAAGGGAAAAAGAATGCTGATAACCCGAACTGAAGGCAATGAAGCAATAGGTGGTCTAAAGTTTTCCACTCGTCTTCTTTACCTGAGAGGGCATCTCATATCAAGCTGAAAACCCCCCTTTTTATTAGATGATTCATAGTCAAACGCTTACCCACCAAACCTCCCATGTGAAAACACTCACTTTAGGAAAGCTACAAAATATAACACACCAATGATCATGCATACATGTATACTGATATGCATTACTACACAATACATATATGTTAATGTGTTTACATCACAAAAAGGATGCATTGAGAAAAAAGGAAGCCTACAAGAGGTGCCTAAGAAAAGAAAACAAGAAATAAAATAGGAAACCAGCAAGTTCATTACAAAGGATAAAAGGGCTAAAGAACAAATAACAGAGATTCAGATCAACAAATTCAACAGTGAAATCAAACCAGACTACCAAAGTATTTTAAATCTAAGACAATATTTTCCCCCTCACTTGCCATTTAAACATCAGCAAAAGAGGACGGCTAAAACATGCATAACCAGCCACAACCCCACACTTCATAGAACCATCATATTCAACCACATATTTAAAATCTACAAGGATGCTACTCTATTAAAAATGAACAAGTGATCAAAGAATACTACTGTTTCCTGACCAATACCTAATAAAATATTGAAAACCCCATAACGCCAAATTAGCCAACAATCACCTGCACAGAATTAAATCAATAATCCCAGCAGTGTGATCGCTGATCCTTTTATATTACAACATCATTGTCTTATAAGTAAAATAGATTGAATTGATTAGGGAAGATGCCGAAAAATCAGCACCCCAAGGTATAGAGAAACTAAACAACAGGCAAAAAAATGCCACAAAACAGCAACAAACACAATGCGACCAAAGACCCTTAACCCAATCCTAACCAATCTACCAAATGTACAATGGAAGAAGGACCCTGAAACATAAAAACATTGTACCAAGCCAAGAGATAGTACAAACAATTTCAATTTAATCCTATGAACAGAAATCTCCTTGTTGTCAAAAGCTCTACTATTCCTTTCCCACCACATCATCCAAAAAAGATATAGAGGGGCAGCTCACTACACCTTCCTTTTCCTCCCCAAAAAGGACCCATGCCAACTAAGATGCACCCCTTTTATTGCAGAAGGAAGAACCCATTACACACCAAATAAGGAGAAAAGGAGATGACACACAGGACCAGTCATGTCACAATGGATAAGAATGTGACACACACACAGCTCTACTATTCCTTTCCCACCACATCATCCAAAAAAGATATAGAGGGGCAGCTCACTACACCTTCTTTTTCCTCCCCAAAAAGGACCCATGCCAACTAAGATGCACCCCTTTTATTGCAGAAGGAAAAACCCATTACACACCAAATAAGGAGAAAAGGAGATGACACACAGGACCAGTCATGTCACAATGGATAAGAATGTGATCACCGGATTACAACATCAAGCTGACTAATGCAAATTACAGTTACCCAAATTTGACTTGCAGTCTGACAATTTTCCTCACCAATGCCAAAAATATGATGGTTTCAAATAAGAGACATTCATGTTCCAAATTACAAATTCTTAAAAACCTTAAGCAGTAAACTGAATAACTTGATTACTATTCTTAGTAATCTTAAGTGTAAAATTAATAAGTTGAAGCCTTAAAGAACATTTTTTTATAGGTAAATGCACCGTAAATATATTAACAAAAAAGAACATCCAAAAGGCAGCCAAGTGTATACAGGAAGTATACAAAAGGAGCCCAAAGGCGAGTACGAAAGAGGGAAGAAAAACCAAAAAATAGATCTACCAACCAGCCCTTATTCACAACCCATCCAAATCAAAAAATCAAACAAAGAATTAGGTCCATCAGCTGTATGCAACTTAGTCCAGGACCACAAGTTACAAAGGAAGAAAGTTTTCGTCCTATGAGTCGAAATCTCCTCGTTTTCAAACACGATCCCATTCCTCTCACATCAAATAGTCCAAAAGAGGCAGAGGAGAGCTGTCAACCATGCCTTTCTTTGCTTCTTACCAATAAAGGACCCATGACAGCTAATTAGAGTATCTCTAACGGTCAAAAAGAACATGCATGAGGAACATTAACATAAGCCATGGAACTATCCCAGCGAACAGAAACATTCACATTTCAGTGCCCATTTCCTAAAATTTGAACAAATTTGAAGAGATCTTCCAAATACAATGAAGAAATCATTTCAGGTCTAGCATATTATGTACCCAATAAGCAACATTAACTATTGAATGAATGGAATATTTGACACTCATGATAAGCAGGAGTAGTAATACCTCGTCCGCCCCCAAAGAAACCCCAATTGTATCCGTGATATAAGATAGAGGAACTTCCAAACTGTAGACTGACAGATCGGGGCAAAGACATGATTTCCCATCAGGATATATCACTTCAACTGGCTCAACCTCAAACTTTTTTTCACAGTACATTGAAAACATTGTTACCTGGAGAACAACAAGGAATCAGTCTACCATCACAAACCAATTGGTAGCACCACAACCTAGAACAAATGTAATTGAAACTTCACAACTTCTTACCATTGTATTTAAAACAATCTTAGCCTTTGTCAAATCAGTGGCTGTACACTCAATGAACACATTTCTTGTCTTTAGAGAGATCGCAGAATGGGCACCATTTATAATTGGGGGTAAAGACAGAACAATCCTGAATGAAGAAACTTCAATTATTTCATGATGCATGCATTTCAATAATTCTCAGACATCAATCTGAGTCAAAACGAAGCCCGTCGTGAAAACCTCACCTTTGTGATCATATACTTGGGGGAACACAGGAATTCTCAGTATGTGCAAAAAGAATTTCTTCAGCTTTAAATCTGACTGCCCAATGTTTTAGTAGAAAAGTCAAAAGAATGCTTCATTTAAATCAACATATTCCTAAGATGACAAACTCCTGTAAAACAGGAGAATCTAACATAGAGCAGATACATGGAACTGCCAATTCCATAACTTTTTGTTCTTAAAGTGAAACCTGAACTAGTACCTTCTCTTTTAGGCAATAGGCAGACACCTGAACTAGTACATGGCATGTGTAGATTTTTTTATTTTTTTTTTTGGATGGGTTTATATGTACACAAGAATGAAATAGTTTCAAAAATAATATAACTCACTTTGTAAAACTCCATCAGATCATCAGCTCTGAAATTTTTAACCTAATCATCAGGAAAAATGGAGTTAATAGGAGTCAATTGCTACCTGTTTCAGTTTTTCTGCCCGAGAAAACCAATACCTGTTTCAATGGCACAAAATTGATATCTGAAGGGGGCAAAGCCTGCGAGTAACACGATACATGTAAGCATGATGCAAATGGTGTGGCATACCTCCATATAGACCATTAGTAAGACTCACACAAAGTAACAGTATCAGAATCATTTCCATGAAAAAATGTGAACTTGAATGAAAAAAACATGTTAGCAAATATGACCATTAAATTATCATAAAATAGTCAAATACCATACAACAGAATCTAGCTTCAATTTGTTTCAAACAGACAGTATCAAATGACAATTATAAGATTACAAGATAAGCTGCAGAAGGAACAAGAATGTGTATTCTTACAGAACAACCATTTCATACTACTCGTCAAACAAATCAGCTAGCAGATAGAACCTGTCTAGGAATCAATCATTTATTATCAAGCTTATCACGAGACAGGCTGCAAATCATCTCAACATGCAAATAAAAAAAATTTAATAAGTAAAGCCAGCATATAAAAAGATATAGAAAGACAGATAATCAGCAAGCTCAATTCACAAGAGATAAACATCCTTAGAATGTCAGCTTATATTAAAATGCAAAAAAATATATTTAAACAACAAAGATACCAAATTCCCAATTCATTTAACAAAAATCAAATGCTGAATATCCTCACCAACTTCAATAGTTCCTCATCCTTTCTGAATATGCTATTCATTCTTTAGCCAACTTATTTTTTAGTTAAGTGTATTAGACTACTATTATAACACCAACACCTACTTATCAAAATTAAATAAATAAATAAAGCGATTTCATGGGGCGGCTGGAGGTTTACGATCATTAGCAGACACCATAGGATTAGTCGAGGTGCGCGTAAACTGGCTCAGACACACACGGTTATCAACAAAATAAACAAAAGATACCTAACTAATGTTTTCGGCACCTCTTTCATAATATATTTCTTCCTTTAATTATAAAGAAAAAAAAAGTACTTATATTCTCTTTTTTTTTTTTGGTAGGCAAGAAGCAAGTATATTAGCAAAACAAGGCCAAGACCAGGTATACAGGTTGTGTACAAGAGAAGCAAAAAGACCACCTACTTGAAACTTGGAAAACACAAGATACATTAATAAATTTGCGATCTCCCCCTCATTCATCACGGCCAGCCAATTGATGGAGGAAATGAAGAAGTGTTTAATCCTATCTGGAGAGAAGTTTAAATTGTCAAACGTCACTCTATTTCTTTCCTTCCACATTGCCCAAAGGAGGCTAGATAGAGCTGCCTTCCACAACTTCTTAGCTTCTTTTGTTATAGGAAAAGTAGGTCATCCCATCATTAAGTCCTTAATCCGTAGTGGGCAAACCCATTCCACTTCTGACATAGTCGTGAGGAGAGCCTAGAATCTCCAGATTGAAGAGCAGTGTAGAAATAAGCGATCTAAATTTTCCTCCTCATTGGGAATCTGTTTGCAAGCTGAAAACCCCTTCTCTTTAGTTGGTCCCCAGTATTTTTAACTTTTCACGAGCCTCCCAGTGAACACGATTACTTTAGGAGGACCAGTATTGAAATGAGGCTGTCGGGTAGTGCTCCAGTGATACATTTGCCATGTGCCTATTCTCTTTTTTTATTCCCAACAAACAAGAGGAAGTTGATTTTTGTTCCTCTCTTACTTTTCATTTGCCTTTTGACACTTCCATAGATACCATGTATGCTTTAGTGCACCTATTTGACAAGCACTATTAATATATTTGTTGCTCACCTATTAGGGAAAGTAAGAATGGCTTTATGTGCAAATAACAAGAATGCATACGAGGAGTTTTGCTTTATCATTAAAAAGGGATAGGATCTCCAAATAAGAAAACATCTACGAGGATAAAACATAAAGATAAAAGAAGAAAAGGCTACCTATAACCATTAAAGATTAAATTCATATTATTTTCATCTCAATCAAATCCCAAAACTTCTAAAGGGCAGCCAAAAAGATAAGACCACTATGTTTAAAGAGCATAAACAACAAGAATTAGGATTACGATTTACCCACCTCATATGTGAAAGGACCTTGTATTGTATCCAAGTCATGAGTTCCAATAGCAACTAAGGTTCTTCGCCTAAAATAACAAGCAGATACAACTAATTAAGAATCTTCCTAACACTGCCAGAAAATTTGAGAAATTTAAGAGAACCCTCTAAGTAAATTCAAGATAAATTTCCAAGTTACAACACAAGTGGTAAAGCACAAGCTAACACAAGCATGCAGCCAAGAAAGGCGATCTAAACCCATAACATCACAATGGTTAACATTTTAAAAAATTAAACAATAAAAAGAAATTTTAACATAAACTTGGCAAAATAGAGACAAGAATCAAAATAATTCCACATTCTAAAGCAGCCTCCACGTGCAGGTTCTTTTTTATTTGCATATGAAACTCAAATGAAGCAGATGGCAGTAGAGTTATTTGCATCAACAATCCAAAATGGATTGCACGACTCAAGGCATGGAAGTTATTATTATTATCAATACTATTAGTATGATTAAAAGATAGACAGAGAGAAAGAGTGAGAGAGAGAGAGAGAGAGAAGCACACGTATGAATATCATACCAAGGCTTTATGGAATTAGTTTACTTGTTCACTTCTCTAAGTCCATCACTAACGCTCCCTTTGGCACTTTGTTTCTTTTTCCTTCTTTTTTTATGGGGAGGGGGGGTAAGGATAAATGATTGAATGAAAATGATTGTATTAACAGGAATTCTATTTACCCTTACATATAAGAGAATTTTTACCCAATCCAATACAAGAGAATTTTTCTTTCTTTGAAAACAAAATCATCATTCTCAAAATCAATTCTATTTCTTTCCTTCGAAATCGTCTAAAAAATACATAAGGGAGTCCCCTTACATACATTGAGTCACTTTTTACCAACAATTGATATGTACCCCGACCGGTGGAGTCTCTCTTTACCATCAAAGGAATGACTCATATCACTCCAAAAAGAGAGGATATGATCCATTGGCTCTTCTTCTTCAAGACAAAGGAAACATCTACTAGCAAAAAAGGCCTATACCCTCCTCTTTAGTTAATCAGAGGTTAAAACCTTGCTCCACCAAGCTTCTCAAGCAAAAAAAGCCGACCTTGGAAGACACAAGGGCTCCATATGTTGGTGTATGGAAAAAGAACTGCATTTCTAGGGTCCAAAACATCAAAAATAGACTTAACAGTGAAATTCTCATTCTTATTCTCTTTCCAATACGCTTTATCTTCTACATCAGAATTCACCTTCTTCCCTTGAATTGCTTCAGTGTCGTCCCATCAAGTCCACCTCCCAATTGTTAGATGATCTAGAAAAACAAGGTTTCCATTCTCCCTCCTCACCCGAAGAATCTCATACCTCTACCACCCAAGCCTCTTTCAAATCAACCAAAGCATGAAAGGAGGGAAAGGAATTGCACAATGCAACACCATGGATCAATTATCCCTCCAAAATCTTGTTCTTCTACCAGTACTCACCAAGGACCCAATTTCATTACTTATGAAGAAGTCTTCCTTCTCAATCTTCTTTCATAGTCTCACACCAAAACCATCCCTTACTCCTTGAGATTCTTCTACCCCAAATTTGGTACTAATCACTTAATTCCAAAGAGTCTCCCTTCCAACTACAAACCACTAAATCCAATTGCTCAAGAGAGCTCCATTGAGAGTGATAAGCTTCTAATACTCAACACTCCCTGCTTTTGGCTAAACACACCACCTCACACTTCACTAAATGTGATTTTCTCTCTACAGAATTCCCACCCCAAAGAAAGTCCTTTTGAATTTTTCAAGTCTCATACTTACCACTTTTGGCATGCAGAACTAGGACAATGTTTATATTGGCATGCTAGACAAGATGCTTCAAATGAGAGTTGACCAGTTAGACAGCAGCAGAGAAGTAAATACAATAGTTTCTTTTGTTGGAGACTAATACCTCCCTGAATGTATAAAGACATTTTAGTCAGTGTAGAGTATTTTTAATGCCCTCAGTCTATGTTGTTTGGTTTTTTTAATGCTATATACATGCTCTTTTTTTTTTTTCGGAAGGGCCGTTCATCTTTCCTTGTATTTACCATTCTAGTGCGATAAATTTTTGAGTCCCAAAGTTTTTCCTGGCATAAAACAAATTACGCTGTTACGTGATCTTGATGCATTCTATCAGTTTCAACACACCGTCATAGGCAAATTTTCCTTCTCACTTTAGTTTTTTCTTCTTTTTTTTTTTTTAATACATAATTAAATGGAAGAAAGTAAAAACTTTCAATCAGTCCCAATTGCGAACAGAAATACCAAAAAAAAACATTCACGTGTACCAGTGAAATATATATAAGAATTCTTAGCCTAAAAGACTCCCCTGCTTCTAAAAATTTGTATTGTGTGAAAGAAGCCAAAGTTATACATATGTATGTATGTGTGTGTGTGTGTTGTATATTCTATAGTTCAAATCACAGCCTGATACTTTACCGGCAAATGTTCTGATGAAGCTTATCTTGAAGATCAATAAAACTGTTGTATCTCGATTCATCAAAAGTTATACCTCGCAGAACAGCACAGACAACAAATGGCCGAATTAAAGAGGTCTGCAAAAAAAAAAAGAAAAAAAACACATGTTATGCTAAATGAGTAATAGTTTTTGTCAACAAACCATTCCCATTCCCCCCAACAACCCAACCCCCCCTCTCTTTGATAGGTATCCCCATCTCCACTTTTCTCTCCCTGGACATCCAAACCCATAAAACAAGAAAAGCAATGGTCGTTCTTCATCTCGAGGATAAGTACCTCTGGTTTTACATGCATTTTAAGCATTGATTCCTTACTAATGTCAGCCAATCTATAAGTAGGTATCTGATCGGCCTCATTAAAAATCCGCAGAGCTTGAACAAGCCCTTCAAGGCAAAGCAAGTCATATCTGTATATAAACAAAAGAAAACCAAGTATCACTGCCTTCTTCACATTATGAAAAAAACAGTCTAAATTTTACAACCAACTAACAAACGATATAAGAACCTTTTGTGTCAGTAGGGGTCCATAACATTCATTATCAGCTATGTTTCACAAAATTTTCTACCAAAGCACATGCATCTTCAAATTTTTAAAATGCGAAATTTTTTATATTTGGAAATTTAGAAAGCAAAAGGACATTGTACATTACTTGGATATGTAAAAACATTTTGTAAGAATTTATTTAATTATACCTATTTGCGGGCACTTCAATTTTGTAGATGACTTCTTCATTGTCAGATTCTTCTTCTTCCAAATGCTTTTCTTTCCTTATAATTGCTTTTTCAGTAGTCTGACACAAACAAACTTATACCAATTTAACAAGCCATGATAATTGTAAAAAAAAAATTAATTACAAAAAAACTAAATAAAATAAATAATTAGACAGTGCATAAACCAATAAATTCTTACAACATCGTCCAGTTCAATTCCAAAGTCGAAACAAAGCTTCTCAAATTCATCTTTTGCTGCAATGCAGAGAATCAAAAAGGTCAACAATTCTCCTTCCTACCACCATTTGACTCAAAAGTAAACCATTCCCCAAAAATAAAATACTCTCTTAGCGCGTGAAATCGCTTCATTTTCTCATGAAAAAAAAAAAAAAAAGTTATAATCGACCGAGTGAAGCTGAAGGAAGTAAGAGCAGTGTGCGTGACTGTGATTGGTGTCTTAGAAGAAGGATTGAGGATTTACTGTAAGTTCTTCCCAGGGCTTCGAACAGACGATCCCTCCCAACGCTAACAGTAGGCATGGTGGATGTGGGATGGAGGTCCGCAAAACCCTAGATCCTGAAACTCTGTCTGCGTTGTAAGATTGTCTATACCCGAACCTCACCGAATTTATTCCTCAGCAGCCTTTTAATATATTCCATCATAATTTGGTTAACGTTATTTTCCAATTTTTAATATTAAAAATAATAAATTTATGTTTCATTCAAGATGTATTAAACAATATTAACAATTTGCTAATATTTGATTTTGTCATTTTTTTAAATCTATATATATATATATATATATATATATATATATATATATATATATATATATATATATATATATATATATATATATATATATATATATAATTAAAATATATTATTTTTGTTTTATTTATTTTATATTAAATATTAACATTTTGAAAATTAATTAAAATTAAATATAAAATAGTTTATATACTTTATTAAATTATATATTTTTGACATCCATTGCTTATAATTTGTGTATAGTTTATTAATCGATTATGAATTGTTTTATTGTCTTATTGATTTATCAATGTGATTTTATAATTGATTATGACGTTTTTACTTTTCCTTTTTAAAATCGATCATTTGTATGAGTTATAGACCAAAATAATTTATTTGAACAAAAATTATAAAATTAGTTTACTCGCAAAATTAATGTCGAAATAATACGTTGAATGACGCGATTAAAATTTTAAATTCACAAAATCTTGTTATCGTAGCAACAACAAATTGAAATTAAAATTATTAAATATCGTTATGCATGTATTGATTGAGCTTTATATTCATTTTGAAATTAAGGGAATAGATTGAGAGGAAGAATACGGGGGCAAATAAAAGACTCAAATGTCGTTATCCAAGACAATGACAATTTAATAAATTTAAAAATCAAATTAGACAGTGGCAATTAGACTCAATCTGTCACGATTCGTAATTCTGTTAAACTTTTAAAAATAAAAAATTATGTAAAGAATAACGATATTTACCATGCATTAGTTTGGGCGTGGATTTAATTTAAATCTAAATTATCAGTTTTTTCATATGAGCTTATTTATTTCGATCTAAAACTCAATTTTTATTAGATACTAGTTTGTTTACGTGAATAGTTGAATCCTCTTATCAATATAAAAACTATAAATATTTCTATACATAAAAATATACTTGCTACTTATATTAATTTGTAAACAATTATAATAAATCAGATTACCAATTTTTATATAAATTATTTTGTTTTTCCCAACAAGACATCAAAAAATACATTTCAAAATCAAAACATTTTATTTTGTTTTGTTATATTCATTTTTTAACTTATTTTGTTCTAATTACCATAAAGAAATGTATTTTTTTAACTATATTTACTTATTGAAAGGTACTTCAATTTTTTGTCAATGTTTTTAATTTTTATTATATTTAAAAAATGATAGTATTAAAATCTTTCATTTTAAATGATCATTTTTTTAAACATTTTTTAAAAACGTATTGAACTAAATATATTCAAATTTTAATTGATATGAATTAATTAAAAATTTTAAAACTTTTGTTTGGACCTTAACAATGGGCCGACAATGGGTTGAAGCCCATTCAACATGCTGTGACACACGTACGTAACAGGCAGGTGAGAAGCAGTTCTTCAAAAACCCTGCTATAACTATAAAGTCGAGGCGAAACCCTAAATTTTCCGCGTTAAACCCTAAACCACCATTGTCTGGGATTTGCTGAAGCTCTCGAGAGTGAGTGAGTTTTTGAGAGGGACAGAGAGGAGACAGATGGGAGGTGACAACGAAGGAGAGAAGTCAGCGCACAAGGAGAAGGAGAAGAAGAAGTTATTGGCTTTGGCTCCAATTGCCAGACCCTTGCTGGCAAAAAGCTTTGCAAGCGTACCCTCAAGCTCGTCCGTAAAGGTAGGTTTTTTGTTGGATTAAATTTAGCGTCTTCTTGGTTGCTGGTAAAATGTGGGGAAAATGAGTTTTTGGTCGTTAGTTTTGTCTGTTGTCATGGGTTTATAAAAATGGAAAAGTGACTTTGGTGGTGCAAATGGTGTTATTTCAAGCATGGAAGCAGTGGGTCGAGGTAAGGGTTTTGTTTCCTGAGGTTTCAGGATAAAAAAATGGAAACTTTTATTAGACTTGTATCTTTTATTTACTTTTTTCTCGTAATCTCATCAGCTGCCAAAATGTGCATCTCATTTTGCTTTCCTCCCCTTAATTATACCAGCAACTTGAACGAGGATCAGTGTTACCCTCAAGATCTTCTTTCCGGATTTATCTGATTCGATGTGATTGGGAGCATACTTGTGTTCTTATAGTTTGTTTATCGTATGGTTGATTCATGGTTTGCTGCATATTTTTTAAGCATTTTCTGTATATGCTAGGCTCTCATAGTCTCATTGGCATATGTTCTGGCTATAACTATGTGAATTGAATTTTAGAGGATGTATAGTTTCTTTGATGGTTGGGGGCATACTGTGTCCCTTTTAAAATTTTATTGCACAACATGTTTTGTGTAACCATGGCATCTTTTTACTGTTTCAGCTGCAGAGCACAAATGCTTGAAGAGAGGAGTGAAGGAGGTGGTTAAAAGTATCAGAAGAGGGAACAAGGGGTTAGTTTCCAATTGGACATGTTTGCTGTTTTTCTATGTATATCTTTCTCTTTGTAGTTTCTTGAATCAATCAACTGACGCATATGCACGTTAGTGAAGAGCTCTTCTAATTGTTTGGATCATGGGTTGTTGTTGATGCCAATTTTTCTCCTCCTTCTTGTGAGTGCAGATTTTGTGTTATAGCTGGGAATATCACTCCCATTGATGTAATCACTCATGTCCCAATATTATGTGAAGAGGCTGATATTCCTTATGTATATGTCCCCTCAAAAGAAGTAAGTTCGGGATTTTATTTTGCGATTTTGCAATTGTATATTTTGAGGTGTAATTTTCTGTCTATTCTTTTCCCATGCTATGTTTAAGCTCTTAGGATGATGGCAGTTTTTCTTTGTCTTCTTTCCTTCTTTTTAAACTTTACACACACACACACATGCATGGTTCTTCAAGCGAAACCCAGATCTTTGTTTGGATAAATAACTGGTAAACAAGTAATATATAAATACCAAAAATGTTGGCACAGAACAGCTGGTTTTTATAGCCAGGTTTTCATCATGATAGCTGGAAAGAAGTATCAACCAGTTTTTGCATGTTCCTTAACAGTGGATCTTCTCATGGAATTTGAAAATCCAGTCCATTAATCTATTTTTGTGTTTGATCAGTACTACTTTGTGGAGGATTCTGATGTTTCATTTACATAGATCATGTTGGCTGTTCCATCTGTTCTGATGGCTTCATCATGAGGATGGAATTCTGCATCCAGATGCTACCTGATACACACTTGATTTCTTTTTCCTGTGACCTTAGACTATACTACCCCTACAGGCCCTACTTTCGGTGAATTGATGCATAATATCAAGAGTTATTATCACTTATCAAAGGAAAACCCAAATCTTTTATACCATAGTTCAAACAGATACTGATCCTCATTGAAGGACCTGCCCCTTATTTGATTAGCTTCATTTCAAGTTATATTTTGGTCATTAGATTTATAATTTTACGTATCATTGAGGAATCTTTTATCTCATAAAGTAAGTTGCCTGTTTCCAATGCATTTTTGTTGATTACAAAAGCTGTATGGTTTTTTACTTATCCTTGATTACAAATTATTTTGTGATGAAAAGGTTCATTCAATAAGAACCCAAATGGCTTTTAAGCGGTTTGTCAGTTGAATAGAAATTATTAGTTTCTTCAACTTAATTGGTTTTAATACCATGTTTCCATTTTCAATTTGTTGTCTTGGAATTCGAATTCATGCTTTCATATTTAGTATTTCATCATTAATTGTTCAAATGCACATGCTTACACCCATAAAAAAATAGTTTTAAGTCCATACCACACAATATGTAGATCAGAAAATCATGAATCAAAATAGTAAATGTCGACATGCATTCATGCACATCATTTAGACAATTTGTGATTTTGACAATTCATGTGTAGAGCATCACGAATCAATATAGTAAAAGCATGTGGAATCTGTCTCTTTATTCATCCCTCTTTTTTTTTGATAAATCTGCTTTCTACAGGATCTTGCAAATGCAGGCTCCACTAAGAGGCCAACATGTTGTGTTCTTGTGCTAACCAAGCCTACTAAGGGAGAACTTGGCCAGGAAGAACAAGAGAAATTAAAGGCCGATTACGCCCAGGTTGTGTCTGATGTATCTGAGCTGGCTTCCTCCCTTTTCTGATGTGCAAAATAACTTCTGGGGCACATTATTATTAATGTACTAAATTTTGGTTGATTGCACATTTGTTGATTATGCACTTTTGAAGTGGAAAATAGACAGTGGAATTGCTTTAGCCTTTAGCCTTTATGTATTAGAAATGTGTTGTTGGCTGGGGGAAAGCTTATCTCACGCTGTGCATGTCTAATCTAATGACGGCCCTCGCTATTATCATACCTTCATTATGCGAGTTTTGGATTAAAATACTCTATTTCAAAAAAATAATAATTACAAAATTAGTTTTGAAACCAAACCATTGCCCTAAGTAGTGAATTTGGGCCATGGGGTGACAACGGCTTCAGCATAATTTTGAATTCAATTAGACAACAGTTTCACCATTTTTAAAACGTTCAATTGACTGTGTCTTAAACAGCGGTCTCACCATATTTACATTTATTTAAAAATTATTGAAATAAAAATATTTCATATTTGATAAATTACATCAATTAATGGATTCGAGCACAGATTTGATAAATTAATATTTAAATCATATATATATTTGATACTAAAAATGATTTTATTAATACATACAAATTAGCTCAAAAAGTTAGTTATTAATTCAAATATGTTGTAAATATTTTTAAATTTTCATAACAAGCACATCTAAGATAGTAATAGTCAAATAGTCTGTAAGTTTGTTTTAAAATATTTGTAAGTTATTTTTTTATTTCCTGAAGGTTGTATTCGGTTGTGTATATTATAAATTTTAAAATCTTGAATCGTGGAATGTTGATGGATTTTTGCGTGAAACTCGATTATGACTTGTAAGTTTGCACTTAAAAAACGAGAATATATATAAATTATTACCACTTTGTCGTCAAATTATATCCAATTCGGTAAACGAAGCTACGATTTCATCACGTAAGCTAAAATCGTATAAATATAAAATTGTATCTGATATCAGCGTATATTAATGGAGTCTCGCGAGATGGAGTCTTTGCTATTTATTTCTTAAGGCGGCCAGCGCATAATCTGCGGTAGTTGATCACATAGGGTCAGGTGCGATCTGGCTTGGTGATGGAGGCCAGGAGCGATGGATGGAAATGCTCGATGTATACGTGAAGCCTTGAGGTCGCCTTCTTTGGAAGTGCAACTCGTCTGGTGTGGTGTCTCGTTTGATGGGAGGCAATGTAAGGGATGATAAAGGGTGGGATGATAATGTCATATCTACTGCCATGGAAGCTAGCTTTGACGACACCGAAATTGATAAAGATGTGTAAGTGTGTAGGGGTATGGAAGGTGATGTGTAAGTCTATGGGAGTATAAAAATATCGGGTGATGGGTAAGTATGGGGAAGTATGGAAGTATTGGGGGGTATGGAAGTAGGCAACGTTGGCTCAGGTGTACCACGACCTCCCTCACCATCTCGACCACGACCTCGCCATTAAATCTTGTGGCGGCGCCATTGTCGACTCTCACTCTCCCTTTCTACCTCGAATGCATTTATATGAGCCCGAGTGGATAATCTGGGAGTCCCACAATGGATGGTCCTTGTGAGTAGATGTCTCACGATGCATGTAGATGATGCGATCTTTCTCTCCGTCTAGTGTAATTGATCTAGAAATATGATGTAAGTCGTGCAGCCCGTCGGTAGCTATACTTCGAACATAGGCGATTTAAAGAACCCGACAAACAATTATAATCTGATGAAATGATTGATTGAGTGAAAACCTTTAGAAACCTGATACTCACAACTTACGAAACACAGGTAGTGCTAGTTTGTAGTATGGAACCTCATCATGCTATGAAGTGGTGGTGTCGTAAAACGTTATTAATATTCTGTGATACAAATTCTGTATATAGATCATTGCCAGTCCATTAATACCTACCATAGAGTCTGATGATGATCTGCGGATTCGTATCCAGTAAATGATGTATGGAGAGATGATACGTCGTGATCTACAGACTCGTCGTCTGCGTCAGTCTGCATGTATTTGTTGCTCGTAGAGCGATGGGGTATCTCTGGTGTAATATTTGGCGTAAGACTTCTTTGGACGATGCCACTCGATAATCCCCAAGAAACATATAAGTATGGTGACATGCATTATGTCGGATCACGATCGGATAAGTAGATATCGGTAGTTGGTCGACTGACTCTCAGACGTATAGGCTGCCATCTGACCTACGTTAAGCCCAGCGTGATAACGTTTATGTGAATATGAATGAAATTACTATAGAACCATATCTTTTCGTATAAGCGTTCTGCAATCAAAGTCACATGCATCTAGTGATCTGGGTATAGGAGTCTATTTGGATGGGTTATGCACTTGTGTAATGCTTTCTCACTACACCCAATGGAAGAAGTAGGCTACAGCTCGACCACGAAATTTGTGATAATCGTCGTTGACGACCTCGACTACGTGCCATCGCTGACTGTCGGCGTCGTCATCATGTAAGGCATAAGCAACTAGAGGTGTTGGATATGTTGTTGGTCGCCCCACGTGAAGTATCTCCTAAGACCATAGCTAAAAACAAAATAAACAAAAAGTAAGCAAACTAATGATGTGCTCTGTATATGAATGTGTATGTAATAAAATAAAGTTATTACATTACACATATGATGTAATGCAAGCGCTATCCTGGCATATGATCATTGGCTCGGCATAACTCTTAATATGTATGTCTTAATCTTTGCCTTTATTATAAGCCGCGATCTGCGTCGAATCGTAATAGTGGGAAGCGTAGATCTTGCACTCCCTTCTTGTCATAAACGAGAAGGATCCCGTCAATATTTAAAGATGAAACGAAACTTTCAGCTCACAAAATGACCTCATTTCGTCGGGTCTTGGAGTGGATAAGTGGTCTATAATCACCCGTATGGAGATAAAGGATCCTCTCTGAGAGCATCGGCGATTGGGGTGACATTCTTGTGACTCATACATCGAACACACGTGTCCGTGTTGCTAGTCGTCGATCTGAGGCCATGGATGATCGCGACGTGTCGGTATGCGTGATCGTCGTCTACCAGGTTGGTAAATGAAGCGTGTGTTGTTGGGACGTTGGGGATCTGGCCGTAAGTGAATGAAAGTGTCGCGTCAGACGAAGCAAAGAAGGAAGGTGGGTTTAAATAGTTGAGCCTACCAGGTGGGTTTTGGGCGAGGGCCTGCAGCTATGGAAGGGGAGAGGGCTCTGTGAGTTAGGTCGGTTTAATTTTTGGCGTCTTGGCGTCGTCGACGGCTCGGCTTCGGTTGGTTCTGAGCCGCGTGTTTGGTTCGTCTTTTTTCGAGCAGACGTATGCGATCGTAGAAACAACCTCACGAACTTTATTTATCTCGTTTTAAAACTATATATATATATATATATATATATATATATGTCCTCAAATTCTCGACCGTATCGTTTTGTGTGATTGTTACAGTTAAGGTTGATGGTCGCCATTGCGTCTGCGTCGAAGGCGAGATCGGGTTACATCGCAGGAGCGATTGTCGTATCCACCGATGAGTGGTAAAGTGGAATGCTTGGGGCCGCTGACGTTTTGTTGGTACCGGATGCGCTGCGCTTTAATTATTTATTTGCACTGCAGGTTTGTTTCCTTCACATTATTTGTTTATGTTTTCCGAACGAACAGAACGACGACAACAATCTTAAGACGAATTTTCTGTTTTTTTCATTTCTGTTCGTTTCTCTGCTGTTCGTTTCGTATTTATTGCAGTTTCTGGATTCAATTTTTTTTAAGACTGAAGTTTCTTTTCTGTTGGATTCAAATTTTTGTAGACTGTTGTTTTTCCGTTTCTATTATATTAAAATATTTGTTATTTCTGTATTCATTAAACGTAGATTTGGACTCTGCTCGTTTTAGACTTTGGAACTTTTGTTTATGTATTCAAATACTTGTTACAGTTTATTCAAATATTTTTTCCTACACTGAAGTTTTTCGTTATGTTCGGTATTACAAAAATTGTTCCAATTTTTTTTTTCGTTTCTGTATTATATCTGTTACAGTTTCTGTACAATTTTTCGTTTCTGTTTGTGATTCATGGGTATTTTATTAAGTGCGGATTTTTGGGAAATAGTTTAATCCGTTTGTATGTGAAGTTTGGGCATTTTTGGGATGCTTACCGAGTGTTTGAAGAAATGCCCATTAGAGATGAAGATTTGTTTAATTGTCTAGTTTCCGGTTTCGGGTCGAATGGGTTTTACGGTGAGGTGTTGGTTCTATTTGAGCAGATGGTGTATGTGGGTCTATTCCCTTCTTTGGATTCTTCATTTTATGTAATCATGGCTTGTGGTGGCAATGTTTCAATTTTGAATTCCTTGATTTCAATGTATATTAAGTTTGGAAAGATAGATTCCGGGAGACGTGTCTTCTGTGACATGCCTAAAAGAGATATAGTGTCTTGGAATATGTTGATTACAGCATATGCACGGAATGGTTTGTTGTTGGCTTCTGGACAAATTGGGGACCTTGATCTAGGAAAAAGTATTCATGGGCACTTGATTTGCGCAGGATTGATATCTAACATTCGCCTTGGAACAGCCATACTTGATATGAATGCAAAGTGTGACAGAGTTGATTGTTCTAAGACCATTTTTGAAGAAGAATTATCTGACAAGAGTTTGGTTTCATGGAACTCATTGATCACCAGTTATTCACATAATGGATATTATCAAGAGGCAACATTGCTCTATGAAAGAATGGTTTCAGAGTCAAATCTGAAACCTGATGCAGTCTCATTTGCCAATGTAGTTCCTGCATATGCAAGCTTAGAAAATAAAGAAGTATTTAAATTAATTCTGCCATTCATCATAAGAGAGGTCTTGACTTGTATGGATATGTGGTTCTAGAACAACAATGGTGGATGAATATGAGTGTCACAGATATAGAAGGCAACCCAGAATCCTTGTTCTACGGGATGGAAAAACCAAACAACGCTACATGAGGATGCAATGATTACGGGAATAATGAATCGCTATCTTGAAGTAAGGCAACGTGTATAAATTGATAAAGAAATTAATGAATGTGGGAATGTTCTTTAAGATTTCAAGCATCAGTGAAATCACAGAGTGTGTATTTGAAGAATCTACAAATTCTACCAAGTAGTTTAATTTCTGTAGATAATGGTTCATGTATATTTAAGCCTTTGGGATATACGATGTGAAGTCGTCTAGTCGAGAGGTGGTAATAAGTATTTTATTACTTTATAGATGTTGCTTTCGTGGTATTGTTTTGTTTACTGCAGTAGCAAAGATTAAGTTTAATGATGGCACCAAAGACTTTATGGATTGAGTTGACCAGTTAGTGAAGAATTAAGTAAAGAGTAGTGGAGGGAGGTGAGATGTGAGATTTGGTTGAGGAGCATGCAGGGGTTGGTATCAGTTCATAGATGCGCTCTGCTAAGCGTAGCTCTGGCTGGAGTGGTAAGAGCGATATTAAGGAAGCAGATGGGAGAATCGTTGTTGAATAGTTAAGTTTTACCACGAATTTGTGGGAGCTATTTGTGAAGAATTTTACCAAATAGAGTCTGCGAGAAGGCAATGAGCTCACGCATGAAATGGGAAGGCGGGGAATGCCCAACGAATTATCTGAAGTGTAAGGGGTGTTTGGCTGGAGTTAAGTTCTAACTAAAAGGTTAAGGTATGACGAAGCTGACGTATGTTTTTATCGAATATGCTCGAATAGCGTGCATATGTTTTCTTGTTCCTGAGTTAGAGATCCCGGATATACATGTCGATACGATCCATTGAATCGAGATGCCGTTCTTTGAAAATATATTTCCATATAACATAGTATGGAGTCGATTGATAATAATAAAGTGCCGAGATCTTATGCTCCCAGAAGTGATCCAATGGAGGATGAACTAGGCGTAGTAAAGACAAAGGACTTCCACGTCTTTTGGACCCGATTTCTTAATGTCTGTTGGAAAGAATGAGCACCGAGACATTGAAAAGTGACTTCCCCGAAGCCGGATTAGGAAGAAGTACATCAATAGTGAGAGTTGAATTGTCTTGTCAAATCATCGTGGAATTTGGTTTATATCGCGATAAGCCGCTACGATGTAAGTGGATTTTCGAAGGAAAATGAAGTGGATGGTGCATTGATAAATATAAAAATTTGGAAGCATAGTAAAGGGATCTAATGACGGCGAGAAGGTCTTGATTATTTTAATACTTATTCACTGTTACTAGAATTACATCTATAGGATGCTAATGCTATAGCAGCGGTGTATAAACTTGAAATCCATCAAATGGATGTGGCTTGGCCTTTTTAAGCGGAGATTTGGAAGAAGAAATATATTTGGAACAACGAGGGTTCATTGTTCGGAGACAGAGCGAGAAAGTATCGGCTTATCGAGTCACTCTTATGGATTGAAACGAGCACGAAAACGATGGCATACTAAATTCGGTAAGTCATATTATCGAATGGTTTGAATCGATGAGTGCGATAAAATGTGTATATGTTAAGCAAACTCGAAATTCTTGGCGTTTATGTCACATGTAGGCGATATGCTTATAACGACGGTGATGGTGAGACTATTAAAATCGAATGCTTGCTTGCAGTAAATTTGAAATGAAAGATATGGGGTCGTGATGTTATTTTAGGAGTTAAAATCCATAAGACATCTGGAGGATTAGCTATCCCATTATATTGAAGCGATTCTTGGAAAGTGCGAATCACAGATGTATACCGATAAAGACTCAGATAGATGTTAATTTACATCTTTCTAAGAATACTTAATTAATAATTTCAATGGTATCTTCATTATACTAGGTAGTTTAATGTATGTAAGTGAATTATCTTAAGTAGGACACTTAGCATGCGGTTAGCAAGCTAAGTCGATTTACAGTTAGTCCAAATGAAAATCATTGGAAATTTATGAAGCGTTTATTGTTTACTTAAATCATACACCAAGATTATGCTTTACATTACACGAGAATATCAGACGGTACTTGAAGGATACGTAGTCTAAGTGGATAAGCAGCTTTAAAAGACACAAAATCGACAAGTGGATATGTATTCACACTTGGTGGGGTGTGATGTCTTGGGAAATCATCGAAACGAGCTTGTATTCTTTAGATCCGCTTATGGAATCGAATTTATTGCTTTGGATAAAGCTGGTGAAGAAGCCGAGTGGCTTCGAAATTTCTTGGAAGATATTCCTAATTGCTAAACCGGAGTGCATTGTATGTATGCATTGTGATGGTCGATAGGAAGGGCGAGATATCATGTATCTTGATGAGATCCAGCCTTTGTCGTCGAAGGCGTGACACGATCAAGACAACTTCTTTATAGTGAAATTATCACCGGTGACTATGTGAAATTCGAAGATAATGTGGATCCATTGACAAGGCTAGCCCCAGAGATATGGTTCTGAAAAACATCAGGGGATGGGTTTAAGGCCTCTAAACAAGTCATCATAAGCGGACTACCTAGTTATTTGGAGATCGGGATCTAGAGTTGAATGAGCAAACTAAGTTATGAAGGCGATTAGTAAGTCTTATGCAATTTATTTTACTTACCCATTCAGGATAAAGAGCAGTATTAATATGTGAAGGTTAAGCGCGGCTTTTAATGATTATGAAACTCTAGGTTGAAATCCTTTATGTGAGTGTAGAGTGAGGGTGTGACGAGTGTGGTAGGTTCTACAAGCGCTCGTGAGACCAGAGAGGCGGTGTTCATGGCCAGCTTGAACCTGACGAGTGAGAGCTGATTTTGTTCGAAATAGTTGTGTGATTTCTATTGTCTAGGCTTGCGAAGGTCGACGGTTCGAAGACATCAAGTCTGGATTGGCCAAGTAAGCTTAGATAGGTTTCAAGGAAAGTTCAAAGTCTCGGACTACTTATCCGTCTAGCGTTTTCTCATGAATAATCGGAACTTTGCATCTCATGCATTACGAGTATGATATCGAGAACTTTTCATTCATGGGAGATTTGTTGGGACATTGGGGATCGAAACCCACTTTAAGTGAATGAAAAGTGTGTCGCGTCGAATAAACGAAGGAGGAACAGGTTTAAATAGTTGGCGCTCGAATGGGTTTGGACCGAGGCGCTGGCTTTGTGGAGGACTGCGCGGGTTAGGTGGTTTAATACTAGCGTGCGTCGTCGGCGCATTTCCCGGTTCGGTTCGGTTTAACAGACACATTGTTTGGTTCATACTTTTTCGAACATACATGTTTTTTCTTGGAGACACCTCTTGGCTTATTTATACTCCCGTTTTTCCCATTTTTTTTTTATATATATATATATATTCTCCATTCTCACTTCATCACTGTCATTTTTTGTGTTATTGTTCTACAAGTTCAGTTCGTCGGGGTCCTCCGACTACGTATCACATCGGAGGAGCAGGTCGTTCTATCTTGGGAAATGATTGTCAATTTATCCTCGATCACGTATTGAGGCTGAGTCGTCTTAAGGACCACAACGTTTTTCGTTGGGGCTTGGATACCTTTACGCTCTGGTATTTATTTGCCTTTGCGGTTTGTTTCCTTCATTACATTATTTGTTTATGTTTTAGAGACGAGCGAGCAGCGATAACATGTGTATCTCGAGTGTAGTCTACCGGCGAAGAATAGTGATAAATTGGTCGATTGATCATGATGTGGCCGGCGGCATATCTGGCTAGAATCCCACGCGGATAGCATATGGGCTGAATAAGTAGATCAGATTATCCATCCCAATGAGGCTTCATCTGCATCGAGGGGTGGAGTCACTATATGCTTCTGAGTAACAAAACCCGATTTTATAATTGATTATATATAAATTATATATTAGAATCGTAATAGTATTTGATAATTAATAAAGCTGGACTTACTCTGTATCTACTAAGTGCGACTGTGCGTCTCTGATACCAATACGGATGGATGCGGAAGGATCACGTATTATGAATCCCTTTGAGCGCCCGTATACATAGCGGATAACCACGAAGATGATATAATTATTAACAAAAACATTGAAAAATAGTATCATAGGCATTAATGCGAGTACTAATTCTGACGATAATGAGCAGAAAAAACCACGTCTGAAATGATGTCTCATTTCTTAAATAAGATCTTGCAAGTCTTTATAATTCAAGAAATAAACATTCGTACATAAGTCTTATCTATAAGAAACAATTACAGACATGACAAATAGATTGCCTTACAAAAAAAAATTGAGTTCTTATGTGCTTTTCAGTTTGAACTTGATTTCTATTCTTACAAGGTAGAGTCGTGTGGCCAGATTGTTTACCTGACCCGTGTGATAGTAGTTTTCATCCCTAATGTCCGTTTCGTTATGCGAAACAGGTTAGTTTAAGGCGTCCTTCTACTTGCTGTCACGTTTCATTTTACTCATGAGGTACAATCCTTAGGACTATCATAAAGAAGTCACTTTCGTCTTCATTGAATATGGGATGAAGCAAGCTTACTTTCAGTATCATAATACGATTGCGTGGAGTCTAAGTGCTTTATGCTTGTAAGGCAGAAAGTCGAATTTTAGAAAATGGTAAAATGGTAATTCGGTCGAAAGCGAAATTTTACAGATCTCGAATAACAAAGCGAACTTGTGGATTGGAATTGTGCGTGAGAATCCCATTTCTCATGTTAGTTAAGGATAATTAGGAATTTCGTGTTTTTCGAGCGTAGGAATTGGCCGAGGTGCGATAAAGCGACTTGTGAGAGACATGTGATGTAATGAAAATTCGCTCTACGTATGCGTATCGCATGTTGCGTGATTAGTGAGAGGATAAGATGAATAGAACTAGATTAAGTAAGTAATAGCCAATCGAAACTTAAAGGGACGTGGATAAAATTATTGAAAAGTTAAATGAGTAAAAAAGACAAAGGGAATAGTTTTCTTTTCAAAGAAAATAGCATGCGATGAGGGTTGGATCCAGTTTTAGAGAGAGAGGGTGAAACCTGCAGATTTCCGGCGTTCGGATGAAGTCGGTTCGTCGGGCTTAATGAGTCGTTTCTGCGGTGGGGACTATGTGTGGACACGATTTTGTGGGTTAAATGACTCCAGAGAGGTAGGGATTTTTACTCTTTGTTTGTCTTTAGGTTAAGAGCCATTTTTATGGATGGAGTTGTAGAGGCTGGATGGCTAGATGTTTCGGTCTCGAAATCTTTGAGCAGGGTGGAATCCACTTTATTGTGTGGCTAGTGGGACGATCTGGGCCAAGGGTTTCCTTTGTTCGCGTGATTGGTTAATGTGATTTTTGTGTTGTTGAGTGATTCAAAATGAATTGTTTGGATTTGTTATTAGCCCACGTGAACTAATTTTAGTATTATTGATTGTGAATTGAATAATGTGAATTAATTGTGTTAATATATGCATGTAAAATATATTAACATAAATATTTTGGAATTGGCGTAATCTTCAGTATGCGAACAGAATGATAGATTAATGAGTGCATGACACGAAATAAAGAAAAATTAAGCGATGTTTCTACTTATTTAGCTTAGGCATAATGGCGAGAGAGTCGGTGAGGACTCGAGACATAGGTTTGGGCATGTAGATATTAGTAGGGATCGTGTATTTGCTTGAGTGTGATTGTTCATACTTGACATGTACAGACCGGTGGGAGTAGCCCGTGTAGGAAATTATCTGCGGGCGTTCTTTGTTCACATTAGAGGATCATTGGCTCGGGTCTGGGGGTGTACGGAGGACAGTATTCATTGGAAGTACGATTTTAGAAGAAAGCTTAGGGTTGTAGCTTTGTTATTCATTTATGGTATGTATTAAAACTTTAAATTTTGATATATGTTTTAGTTAAGAGTATTGTAATAACTCTTGAACTATTGGTATATAGTTGATGTAATTTTGTGAGTATTGATGCATGGGCCTAAGTGGCCATTTTTACTCGCACATGGACCCGGTGTGGTCGTTGTTAATTGTTGGGACATGTTTTGTACTTTAGGTAGACTCCCGTACAAGACTCTGCAGATTTTACGTCAGTGGTGTGGTTACTTTGTGCTGATGTCGCGAGTTGGCGGGTTGTCAGCGAGACACCCGGATATCGTAGCGTCATGATATTTTCCATCAGCCCTTATTTTGTATGAAATTTCATATCCCCATTTTTCCATCACACTTGTTTGAATATATGTTGCAAACAATGTGAATTGTACATAATAATTCTTAGTGATGAAGACGATGACGAGTTTGAGTCGATTGATGATGGTGGGTCAATGAGGTTGACCTGAAGTATCTGATCTTTTATATTTATTGATAACAAATAAGCAGTATCTTTCCATGTGTGTACGAAGCTTTCGCTTGGACATTGACGTGCTGGCTTTTCTTTATATTAAAACCATGATTTTTTGAGGATCACAACGATAAACTCTTAGCGTGCTTTAATTGAGTAAATCTTACCGACTTCTTACCGTCCAATTTAGGCTAAAAACTTTGCTCATTTACAAATTCTCCATGAATAGCGGTAGTATGTTGCACCCATGAGTCTAATTACTTAAAATAATAACATTACCAAAGTTTTCAACATGTTGAGTGAGGTGATGGTGATAAGTGATAATGAGCAATGTGACTCATCCCAGTTCCTCGGCCATCTGGGTTATTGATACATCACCAGATCTTTTGCATGCGAGACATATATCCCTTACTTATTCTCCAAAACTTGGTTGAAAGGCTTGAAGGATGATACATGTCCATCAGCTTGAACATCTAAGTCTCTATTAGATTCATCATCAACATCTTTATCAGATTTATCATTAGCTTCTTCATATTCGTAGTCTTCATCATCGTCATATACTCCATCACAACCGATATCGGGTTGCTAGGTATTTACTGGCCCGACCATAGTCAAGTTACGCAGCATTATCATTTTTGCGAACGATAAATCTATTATGCCTTTGTGGATTGATTCACTTGTGGCTTGACTTGAGCGGCGCCGATATCTGATTGATTTATAGTATCGGTTAGTGTTAACCATGTTCGACGTCGATTTTCCTTCTTGTCATCTCGTATTGAAAAATGTTAGAGACATTTCCACGCTTTTAGGGGATACTGATCGATGGTAATTTGAAACTTTGTTTATCGATAGTTGTCCTTTAGTATATCATATCACCTGTTTGTTCAAGCGTCTGATCAACCCCGGCACATTTCAAAGACCTGATGTGACTTTATTCCCAACATATTTGACATATGTTTCAGTCCTCGGTATATTTCTATTGTAATAACATATCACGGAATAGTGGAAACAGACATAATTGACACATATAAAATGGTCTCAAATAAAGTAAATAATATGAGATGTCATTATCCTTATCATTTAAACTACATTCGTAGATGACTACATTCAATCACCTTGTTTAGCCAAAGAATAACCTAAATAAAGAGTTTAGCTATATGAAAGTTCACATGGGGTAATAATTAAGAAAATGCATAGAGTGTGTGGGAAGATGATTGAAGATTAAGGTTTGACTCGAGTGGTGAAAGGTGAAATTTGAAATTTGACAAATTGTGAGTCGAATTCATAAAGAGAGTCTTATAATATAATATGCAAATTGAATATATATATGTATATTCATTCATAAAATGATATCAACAAAATGAGTCAGGAGCCTATCATGCATAACTCATGTCAAAAAAAACTCAACATTTCTAAAATATGTCAATGGTTGTAGATGTTATTTGAACTAGAGGCCTAACTCAAACGGAAAAAGTGCGAGTAGGGTTACGAGGGATCCTCGAAAGAAAAGAGTACTACAATATAATATGTAAAATCAATAAATATCAAAATTTTAAAAAAGATGGTAGTTCTCAAAGAATATTAGGGAAGAAAATGAGAGGAAGAATAAAATGGAAAAAAAATATTAGGACTCATGGAAAATTAAGGAAAAATAGGAGTATTAATTTTGAAGATGGGATTCTATATTCCTTTAGATAACACAATATAAATGATGTTTGTTTTTTACTTAATTTTAAATAGAATTTAAAAAACTAAAAAGAGTTTTAAATAAACCACTTCAACTAGAAATAGAACACTGTCAAATACATCCTTACTCATTCATCTTTTTTTGGAGAAAAATGTAAAACATGAATATCACATTAAATATTTTCTTAGATTTTTAAAATTTTAACAAACACCTATTTCTTTTTCTTTTTTAAAGTTAAAATTGCTTTCTAAAATCACAATCAAAAGTTGGTTTTTTATTGGATCGAAGTTCAAAGACAATGGAATTGTGATAAAAAATGTAATTTTCATGTTAGGATCAAAGCGGTTTTATTTGGTCCCAACTGAACCAAAAGTGAACAAGGAAATGAACCAAAAGTATTCCCCTTGTTTTAGAAAACAAAAAACAATTTTAAAACTATATCCAACCAGACCCTTAAGTTCATTTTTATAAGCAATTATTGTCAAATACTTTTCAAAGATTGGTGATTTTAGGAGTTTTGATTCAAAATAGTACTTTTTAATTACAAAAATATCAATCAAATACATATTTGAAAAAAAATTGCCTCATTATAATGCATAAAAAAGCTATTTACACAGCAACTCTGAGGAAATATAAGAATTGCTTATCTTAAAAAATAAAATGTCAATCTGCTTGATAAAATCAAGAAACACACCACATAAAACTTTTAATTTATACTCATTTTCTGCTCACATAAAACCTTTTGATCAATATCCATAAGTGACAAAATTATAAATTGTTTAGGACAGCCCAAAAATTTAAAAAAAAAACGATCACCAAAAAGGGCAACCAAACAAAGGCACTTATCGCTCTATGTTTATTTAAAATCTGCGTTTAATCACCACATTATCAACAAAACACACCATATTAAGAAATTTTCAACAAAAAACAATTTAGGACAACCTTAAAAAAGGGCAACCAAACAAGTCCTTATGCACTCTATGTTTGTTTCTCAAGAAAATACACATCTAATCACCACATTATCAACAAAACACACCACATTAAGAAATTTTCAACAAAAAACAATTTAGGACAACCTAGAAATTAAAAAAAAAAAACAGTGATCTAAACAAGGCCTTAAGCAGTCTATGTTTGTTTCTCAATAAAATACACATTTAATCACCACATTATCAAAAAACACACCACCAACAAAATATTATCACCTTAGATTAAAAAGGGAACTAAACTCGAGTTGCTCAGCTAATGTGCTCAATAGCAACGTAATGGCAAGCGATTTAAGAATTTTCAACAAAAAGAAGCAGTCCGATGTAGGAAGCTTCATATTTGTAGAGTCGAATGGAATCTTAGAAAATATGGAACAAAAATCCCTTGATTTCCAAGCCCAAATCGATCACCGGCAAATGAGCGGGTGAATAATAAGAAATAAATGGGAGAAATGGGGAAGGAAGAAGGGTTATCCGAAATTTTAAAAGCGTCTTATCTGTTTGTTTAGACCAATAACCGATTAAACGTTTAAAAAATGGTAAACTATTGTTGGCCAATTCAAAATTATGCCAAATCTCGTTGTTAAAATTGATGACATTTGCGGTGTAAATCGTAGGCGGCCTTATTCTTTGAATGATAGTTTTGTTTGAAGCTAATTTTGTAATTTTTTTTTTTAAATATAATATTTTAATCCAAAACCCTCATTATGCCATGTAATGCATGTAAGAACCATCTGGAAGCCCATGCAATAACATTTCCTCTCAGGGTACGAATGATTAGCAATGGATTGTTTGAATGACAGAACAAGCGAAGCCAACCCAGTCTCAGCATTTAAGTTGATCAAATAAATGAGGTGAAACAAGCCTGGAGTAAACGCATTTGAGTCGCCAGGCGTTGGAAGTCTACTAGATTCTTTACGTTCGATAAACCCCGGGATCCATGGGATTAGTCAAACTGCACCCAAACGGATACAAATACCCACAGTTATGTATAAAAAGAAGTCCAGAATTCATAGAATAACTGTTAATGTTTTATTTAGATTAGCATATATAGCCGTGAACAATGTCATAAAAAGGAGATTATAGGTAAAGCCCCCTTATTTATAATTTACAGAGACCCAAAATCTATGCCCTCTCTTATTTAAATATCAAGAGGATGGCGAAACTAAAAAAGAACGGTAAATGCCTCCAAATCTCAAAGAGTAGTAAACAATTCTCTCCGCTAAAAAGGGTCTCATGAAAAAGGGACTAAGAAAGAGTGAAATACGCATTTATAGTCTTGACTTTGAGTATGAATGGGGGGGTGAGAATCACTTTTGGGAAGAGAAACTTTTCAGTAAGAAGACACCTAAACCGCCAATTGCCAGGGATAAGACAATAGGAATGCCCATGGATTCAATGTCAACTACCCTGTGCGGCCTATCTGTTCTTCCTTGCCGTGACCTCTCTCCCCAGTTCTCACGCAGAAGGCTGCTCAGATTGTCCAATTGATGCATGATCTGACGTTGCGAACGTGCAATAACTAATATCTGTCAGAAAAAAAGATTCCACTAGTCAAAACATAATTTAAGAAAAAATGGAGGAGAAAATAGAACGCGACAAGTAAAACAAAAGTATGACAATAGAACATCGTTGTTTAGAAGGGACTATATTAATTTCACTACAACATGACAATGGAGATACTGCTCTGAAATATGATACATGTACTTGAAGATATAACTTCTTCTATCATGACCATTTATGACATCAATATAACAGCTAGATCAAAATTTGATACAAAATCATACAATGTCCTAGTATCAAATATATCAAAATTTCCTCCCAGTTGTGTGGTTGAATGGAAGTATCTAGTGTGATCAAAAGCAAATGAATCACCAAAATCATAAGAGTTTTGAAGCCAGTTCCTCCAAAGCAATGTGCACCAACAGGATGGCCTTTTTTCATTTGTTTATTGAGTGCTCAAAGAAACACTTAAAAATGATAATTTGAGACCTAGCATGACCGCTAAAAATCTCTATAGTTATATCTTACTCCCACTTATTTATTTGTGAAGACAAACAAATGAAGCAAAAATTTGGAGAGAGAGGGAAGGGAAGTCATTATGGGAATTACCACAAAATCAAATCCAAACAGATGCTTTATTATGAATACTATCAATGGGCAAACGGTTCTTGTCCTTATATATGCTTTAGGTTAAAGCTTCCATTCAAATGAAGAATATGCTTCTACAATTTTTTAGACTACCAATTTCTCCAAATGTCTCCTTTATTTATTTCATTATATCCTTTTCGTATCTTTTCCATAAAACCCTTGCTTGTAAGCTTTCCCCCACAGACTTGACCAAAGAACAATTTTACCCACCCCCTCTGCCCCAACACACACAAAAAGTAAAAAAAAGAATAAAAAAACACATAGTTACCAAATGTCAGCATCCTGAGTTTTCATGATGCAATTCTTTCCCCTTTTTTGATCACCAGTTCATAGGAGAGGCTTTGTTTAGATATTTGCCACACTTAAAAGTGTATGTAGCACAGTCTTACATATAACAGTTAAACAAAGTATAATTCTAGCAATTATAAATATATACAAATGCATCAAACTGGGAAAAAGAAAAGGTGATTATGGAGGTACCTCATCCATCAGAGGGGAGTCCTTCGCCAATTGAGAAGAAGAGGAAGAATTAGGCAGTATTGACCCAGTCAAAGAGCCATTTCCTAAGCCAGCCATGAAAAGAGAAGTGGGAGCAGAGCCATTGCAGGCATCAGCCTGCGCAGCCAAGTTTTGCTGGCTACCAGAAACTTTCCTTGCAGAGAATTTGGAATTTAACTCTTCAATACGAGATGTGAACTCATCCATTCTCTCATTCAGTGTGGAAATTTGTTCTGAGAGCTGAGTGATGACTCCCTGGAAAACTCAAGACAGCAAGTTGGAAAGTGAAAACTAGCATAAAAGTTGTCAACAAAGTGGAGTATAGGGGGAAAAAATAAAAAAGAGATGTAAAATCCAGTCAAGGGAAAAAAGAGTACTTTTCAGCAATTGAATTTTCACATGCAGCAGATCTGGGAAAAGTGGGTGGGGATGGATAGTATCCCTGATTACCTGATTTGGAACTGTGGCAGGAGAATCTGGGGTTCTTACATCAAACCTTCTACTGTTAACTGCAAGTCTGGTCAGCTTGGGGAGATTCTTATCCCTTTGTGTTGAATATGAATGTGGGATATCACTGCCAAAAATATAAAACAGAAACAATGTTCTTTGAACAAACACTTGGTTCTACCATTTAAAACTTTGAAATACTTGGAGGTCTTTAAAATGGTAGTCCTTCAGGCTACATTTGGTTTGCAGAAAATTTCAGGAAATATACGAGGGAAAAATGTAGAAAGGAAAAATATAAGAAAAGAAGAGAATGTGAAGGAAAAGAAAAAATATATTTCAAGCAAATAAAATTATAGTCATATACCACAAATATATTTAATTTATATTAACTCTTTATATGAAGATTAAATAATTTTGAATACATAATTGTTTAACTCATTTGAATTATATTTAATTTTCTTTAGTACATCCTATAATAAAACCAATTATAGAAGATAATTTTCTTTAACATTTTTTCTATCTTTTCTTGTCATTGTGTAATCTGATGGAACCATTGTTGGCAAAACCAATTTGCTTTGCCCTCCTGTTTCAGATGGCAAATTTATTACTCTGGCTAAAATGCTGTCCACAGCATGAATTTCCTGGGATGAATTATCGATAATGAAATGCTAGACCTTCCTGAATAGCTAAACAGTCAAACAGGTCCTAGTTGGATGGAAATCCATACCGGTTGAGATATTTCATTCTCCTATCTGCAGAGGCTCGGGATAGTGCTTCTTTAGGGCTTGAAGCCATATCATCATCTATACTGAGCTTTGTCTTCAAATCATCAGGTAATGCCTGTTTATTGACTGTATTAGGATTCTTGACATGTAGAATATGCACAGTTACAGTCACTTTGAAGCATCATACCATAACATCATTCACAAGCTTCTCCAGCTGAATCTGTTCTATATATGTGCGAGGAACATATGAACCATCCAAACCCAGCTGTGTTGCTACATTTTTAACATACAAACGGTCTTTACCTTGCACCTGCATATCAAGCCCAACAACAATTTAGTAAGTGCTAATCTTTGTGCAATTAATGCTGATAGTTTCCAATAGCAAATGCAATTAATTTTTTAATTTTGAATTTGGTTCTTTAGAGAAGAATAGAAGCCCCACTTAAGCATGGCGTGAAAAGTTCACTAAAAGTAAGATCCTGAAAAAAAAAAATTCAAGCTAAACCAGAATAAAATTTCGAAACCAATGACTGAAAGAATCCATTGTTGATGATAAAACATCTAAAGAAGATTTGGAAGTACAATTGTTTTTTGGGAGGTTCTTTTTATCCTCCTTTCCTGGTCCATACTAAGACTCAAACCTGGAACCTCCCACATCACCTCTCCAACCCCTTGCCCCTTGAGAAGATTTGGAAGAAAGAAATTCATGTTAGTTTTGTATGGAACAACAAGGATCATACAGCATATGGGAAGCTGGAGATGATTATGATATTAAAAAGGCTAGTTAGAGAAAGATACTAGACATGTTTTTTTTTTTTTTGGATCAATAAGATACTAGACATGCTTTTGAACTTATTGATATATCTGTAGATGTCCAAACATTGAAAGCGGTAATTTTTCATGCAAAACAAACACGAAAAATCATCACAACCATGACCATAGCCGCAGTTCTCATGACGGGAAGAATGTTTGGAGAGATGTTAATCATCGACCAGCTCATGAAGATCGAGGTTATCTAAACATTGCATGGGGAAACAGGGATGTGAAGACCGTCAATCACCAACTCGTACATTGCCAGGCAGCCAGGATCTTCACCATGCTTGTGGCGCTTCTTGGAGTGGTATTAATCCTTCCAAAATACAGTTCATGAGGTGCTAGCAAGCACAAAAGTTTTTTTTACAAATGCAGAAGAATAGAATGGAGGACAACCATCATTTGTTTGGCATTACGTGAATCTACGGAAAAACTTTTGAGGCAGGAAGCCACAGGGGAGAACAGAAAGATTGTTTTGGCTGCGTGATACTTTGTGGAGAACAATCATTATGGAGTAGTATGGAGAAATAGCAAGGAATTGATATTTTTGATTAGTAAGGAGGTTTTTATGCGAGAACTAACATCAGTGTGGGAAGGTGCATTTGGTGAATTATTGTCCAGCCTCATTCATTTAGATGGTAAAATATGTTTCCGAGATAAGGGGCCATTGGAACTGTGAAATGAGAGAAGAAAAGAAAGCTTTTCTTTATAGAATGAGTGAGTTGGTTACATAGTATAGAGACACCTATATATATACAACATAATGGAACAAAATAAAGTGTAAAATGAAGGAGGATAATGTACAAAAAAAGGTAGGAGATAAACCAAAGAATATCTAGGGAATATTCTTTAATTCTCAACACTCTCCTTCAAGTTAGAGCATATAGGTCATATGCACCAAGCTTGTTACATATGTACTTAATCGGAGAGGGTCCTCCGGAGAAGGGTTAGTCGAAGAGGGTCCCGCCAAAGAGTGTCCCCGGAGAGGGTTCGTCGGAGAGGGTCCATCAGAGATGGTCCATCGAAGAGGGTCCAACGAAGAGGGTCTGTCGGAGAAGGGTCGCCAAAGAAGACCCGACTAAGAAGATCCACCGGAGAAGTCCGTCGAAAAAAGTCCGACGAAGAAGGTCCACCAAAGAAGATGGTTGCCAGAAAATAAGCTCATTCTATAACCAACCATGGCTCTAATACCATGTGAAATGAGAGAAGAAAAGAAAGTTTTTGATTATTGAATGAGTTGATTACATAGTATAGAGACACCTATATATATATACAAAATAATGGAACAAAAATGAAACAAAATAAACTGTAAAAGGAAGAAGGATAATGTACAAAAAAAGGTAGGAGATAAACCAAAGTATATGTCGGGAATATTCTTTGATTCTCAACAGGAACCTAGGTGTAGGCTAAGCTTTTTCAACAAGGAGGATAGAGATATTAGAGATGTTTTTTGTAGACAAGTCGACAAGCTGGTGTGGGAGCCCATCAAGAAAGAACTTAGAGGTTGCCTTGTCTTTTTCAACCAAAGAGCTTTGGGTTTTTCAGGTGCCCTCTAAGGTTAGTTTCTTTGATTGTAAAGAAGGTAATGAGGAAAATTCTCTCAATTAATCGTCTAATGAGAAGAGAAATTGTCTCAATTGATCGTCTAATCAGAAGATGTTAGACTATGGTAAATGGGTGTTGTGTCTACAAGCAACATGACAAGTTGGTAAAGCACATTCTTATTAATTGTAACGTGTTTGACCGATTTATGGTCTTTGGTGACTTCCTTATCTAGCATGTGTTAGATTCTTTATTTGAAGATCAAACATGTTTTACTTAAGTGATAAGGCAATTTTGTGGGTTAAGGAAGAAAAGTGATATGGAAGATTGAATCCCTTAGGCTTATTTCAGACTATTCTTGGAAAAGCAAAGAAAAAATAAGTTTGTGTTTGGTTCCTAAAAAATAAGTTTGTGTTTGGTTCCTAGAAAATACTATAAGCAAAGAAAAAATGTTAAGGAACATGATTTCCTAATATTTAGGTGTCTAATAAAAAATCTCAAAGAAAATCAAATATAAATAAAACTACTTAGACGGTTAAATAATTTTATTTCATTTAATATTTAGTAATGAGTTAAAATAAATAAAATGAGTTTGAAATAACAAATAAAAATAATATGCTGGATTTAACTCTAATTTTATTTTCTTTCATTTTTTTTTTCTTTCCTTCTACTTTTCCTCTCTATTTTGCTTTGTCTTGCATTTTCTCCCAAATTTTCTGGGAACTAAACATAGCCCAAAAATTTGCATCTTGAAATGTTGGTCCTTGGTAGTACCCTCTTATCAATTAACCAAAAGTCTCAACTTCAAATCTCTAGAGAATTTAAGTGGTGAATTGTAGAATATCACCTTGGGGTTGTTTTTTTCAGCGCCAGGGATAAAATGGCCAGCTTTTTGGAGCAGATTCCCCATCATACAAAAAAATAAAAAATTTTAAAAAAAGGGCTGGTGCTGAACAGCCAATTCTTAACTTTCTACTTGCATGGTCAAATTGCTCAAGGAGAGGTATGTACTAATTGGTCCTTCCTAGATTTGGCATATATCAGCTGGTATCTTTGGGCTCTTTTCTTGTTTTTTCATTCTGGCCTTGGCATTACTTCTCCAGGCAAGAAATGCAGACCTGTTGTTAACTGCATTTAATATTACCATATCTTAACTACATATATTACCCAAAAAAAAACATAGGGGGCAAAAAATAAAACAAGAATCTTCCCTAAA